>KZ825797.1:268292-304103 GCA_003184645.1 Aspergillus ellipticus CBS 707.79 | reverse complement strand
GTAAGTCCACGACTTTCAATAATAGGGGCCCCTTCCTTCCGGTGTCCATCGTCATCGGCGTCATCTCGCGGCTTTTCTTAATTTAATTAATAACGGGAGGAGAAGGTGTGTTATTCTTAGTGGGCTGAGCCACCTGGTTCAAACTGTTCCCAACGGACGGTGCAGGTCATGTCTGTCTACTGGGCTATATCTACTGCTAGTTACGGTAGACAGGCTACGTAGTTGGTTGGAATTAGTCGGGCTGCTAAATGTAGATCGGCAGGATGAATTACTGCTCTGACTCTGATGTTTAAAGATGGTTTCAATTTCTTGGGGGCTACTATAGGAGGGGTGGGAGTCGTAGGCTAGTCGTGAGGAAGGATCGTTGATCTCGGTCTTCACCGTCTTTTGGGTCGTGGTTACTGGCTACAAGGTACTAAGTATGTATCATTGCTTCTATGGGGTTGCTTACTTGGTTACTGTCTATCTAGTATCTACAACTTCGCATAGTCAGATCGATGAGGATGTTCTTCTGCTCATCGGATCGGGCGACCGAACGAATCACCCCCCTCGCGATTAGGGACTGAGCTATTTAAGCTTTAAACGGGCACTTAAGCAACAGGACCAACTACCCGACTAGGCAGGTAAGTGTGAGCCCGTAGTCGTACTCTCACCACCTCCGTCCGATCTCCCAACTACTACTACTTTCTGCTCCTGCTCCTGCTACTGCTACTGCTAACGACGTGCTAACTCCCTGCCCCGCTCGCGGCTGCAGAGGAGGCTCGGCTGAAGGATCGCCACTATCCTCGTTTCCTGCTGCGTGTAACTGGGACATGCACATGGCTGCATACAGTATACCCTATCCAGCCTCTGACTGCCCCAATTTCGGGATTTCGGGTTTGTCAGAGGTGCGCGGCGACTTACCTACCCTCCTGCCCCGTACATACTAGCATGGCCATGGCTCCCATCTCCAGTCTCCAGTCTCCAGTCTCCAGGCATCCAGATAGACTGTGACTGAGGGACAGTGAAGTGGACTGCGAATACGGGGTTACTCCTAGTCAGTCAATGCTCCAAGCTCCCTCCCGTAAGAAGTAAAATATCCGGCGCCAGGCTCCCGATGTGGCAGCTGGTAAAAAGCGTTCCCCCCTCCCGGGCCTCCCGAGGAATGATGCATGTATGCAAAAGTCACAAGTCACGCACGTCGATTTGGAAAGAAAAAGAAAACGGAGTCAAATACCGTAAGCCCGAACAAAAAGGGAGGGGGGGGGGGAGGAGATCTGGGCGTTGCAAATCAGGAGACCTCATTCTTCGGCGGTCGTCGCAGCCGAACGGAGTCGAGTCGAGTTCGAATCCCGATCCACGCATAGTTGATTACGATGCAGCGAACAGTGCCAACAAAGCGGTGTTTCACGGCCTTCTTCGGTAGAATGCGAATCCCATTTGCCTTCCCTCCCCTCCTCTCCCATTCATCCCAGACTGGGCATGGCATGACATGCACGTCTCCCAGTTCAGTCACGGCCGGCCTCTGGGTGCTTTGCTGACTGACTGACTGCTGAGGGCTCCATCGGGCGTCCATCGTTCGAAACAAAGGCCGAACAAAGAAAGATGCAAGGGGTAAAAGTCAAATGCAATCTGATCGGGGTCTTTCTTCAGCCCACACGAATCTCATCGCTAGTACTCCTCCGTACCGTATGTATCTAAGTATCTGCCTTCAGATCCAAGATAGATAGATAGATCTCTCTTTCGTTATCCTTCCCCACTCCCCGTCCCAGGCCCTCATCTTCGATCTGCCAGCTTCGTACCCGGTTTTGCTGTGTGGATACCCAACCCATCTGCACCGTAGATAGGAGTCTCCTCCTCCTCCTCTTCCACATACCGACCTCTCCCCCCAGGGTCACGGTATCATGCGCGCGCACTGACAATATGGCTCATCCCTCATGCAAGGCTCGTCCGTTTCTTTGTTCTCTTCATTGATCATGGAGTCGCCGGTTACGTGTCTCGATGCGTGTAGCTACCATCTATCGAGAGCTAGCTGCTCAGGCAGGTACTTACTTACCTACCTACTTACTACTTTACTACTAGTAGTACTTGCTTCTCTAGATCCGTCTATTTCCTTCTCCCTCCCTGCCTGCTTCACCCACCCACCCCACCCACCCTGCAGTCGGTTCCCTGGACTACCTAATCGGTCGACATGCCGGAGAGATCCCGTGGAATGTATGTCTGACTGACTGACTGTTTTCTATCCGTCTCCCTCGGCCGTCTCCTCCTCCTCGCGGTGTGCCTGATCGGATGGCTGTGTCAATCACATGGCTATGAAGGTTGAGAACCTTGTTCGACAGGTATGATGATGAGATTGGGCATGAGGAATGTACCACCCAGGGCCAGGACAGCTCGAGAGACAGGTTACCCTTGCGTCGTGGGGACTGCAGAGCCAGGGCGAGGGAGCATAGCATGCAAACCCGTGAAGCTTCCTTTCCCGGGTTGGGTTGGCTTTGTGGTTGCTGCGCGCTGCTTGATCGTCGGGGGATTATTCTACGAGAGTGGGTTCAGCTGATGTGTGCTATGGTGTATCAACACGGGGTTTGTGTCACTGTGCTTGGGAGCATTGGTGTATCGTTGATGGTTGCATGTGGTGGTGGTGATTTTTTTTCTTTTTTGTTGTTGTTGTTGCTGCTGATGAGGGGGGGTGATTGATAGGATAGGATAGGTATACTCCCTCGGTTGGCATCTTGATTTGTTGATTTCCTTTCGGGATTGCAGTTCTGGGTTGGTGTGTTGTGTGTTGTGTGTATGTGTGTATCTTGCTCTTTCTGTGTCTGGGCGTGGTTGGTTCTATCGATCCTTGTTATGTGTCGAGTTTATTCATTCATCCCATGTCCAATCATATACATCCCATCACCCACACATCTTTTTTCTTTCCCCAGTGGTGATCAAATCGTATCCTGTGCTGGACAAGACTGTGAAGATTATGCACATCTCCATATCTAGTAAATCTATCCAACTAAATGCCTGGTCTACGTACCTATGTACCTACCGAGTATCTACTACCACTGCCAGCACAACCACAGCCCCAACTCCCACAATTTATTCTTCCATAATGAATCCCAAAGTAAGCGCATGTAGGTCCACATCTCATTGTCAAATCCCCCCATCACTACCTAGATACCTACCTCCCCCCCTCCCTCCACTAGCCAGCAATGTCTCATCTAACCCTCACCCTAGATACCGATACCCTCCCAAGCCCCAAGCCCAGACCAAATCCCAGACCCCGAACGCCTCAAATCCAGCCCCAACTCCTTACACGTACCACCCACCCCCCGACACCTTCCCCCAACTATAACTATGAAACATCGAAGCGAGGAATACCCAGACATCTAGGCCATCACCCTCCCTCTTCTGTCTATCTGCCATGGGAAATCATAGTTATTCGATAAAAGAAATTGGAAATTTAGAATCGGAATTGATGGCTGTGGTTTTGTCTAAGACATTTAGACCGCTTATTGGGATGGGGATGTGCTGCGCTGTGTATAGTAAGAAAAGCAAAGTGCTGGCTGGCGGAGTGAAGCTATCGATTGCGTGGTGAAACATATTGGTTGTTTTTTTTTGTTGAGCTGTCGAGGTGGATTGGGGGGTTGGTTGGTAGGTAGGGCTGGACTGGACTAGACTTGGTTTGTGTTTGTTTTGGGGTGGAAGTAGAGGGCGTAGGCTGTTTTGTTGGCTTTTGTTTGTCTTGGGTTTGGTTTGGGGTTGTATTTGGTCTGTGGTGGGGTTTGGTGGGTGGACTTTGTTGGAGGGGGGGGGGGGGGGGGGGTTGTGTGGTGTGTGTATGGGCGTTGGATGTGTAGTTGGACTTGTACGTGTGTGTTTAAGGTTGTTTTATCAGTTATTTTATGAGTCGAGAACTGTGGGCGGACTGGGATTCAGGTTGTGGGTGTCTGTCTTTCTGTCTGTCTGTCTTTCTGTCTGTCTGTCTGTCTGTCTGTCTGGGTTCTAATATAGTGGAGAATTGGTCTACTAGGTGTCCGTCTGCTTGTTTGGAATAAAGAGGTTTTAGCCTGGGGATCATCGTCGAGAGGCCTTGGTATAGCTGATCTCCGTTATGCTGTCATTTTTGTCTGATATATTGTCAGGGAAGGGTTTCTATGTGTTATCTTGATGGGATTTATGGTTTGGATATGAATAGATGTTGTTTTGAAGATCTGGAAGTAGGTGGTTTGCCTTGGGAAGATATTGGGGATATGATAGTACTTTTGTATTTCTATATTGGGTTTTGTAGGATTCTGGTAGATAGAAGTGGCGCTGAAGTGCAAAGGGTGTTTATACCATGACTTTCTTCTCGGTTATAATATATCCAGCTTTGATGTGTGAGTATGGAAGATCGGGTTGAAAGTAGGTAACGGATTGTGATATGTTTGAGTCGTGGTGGATTCTCTTTACATTTCTTTGTATGGACAACTATCTGGCATGGGTTTGGTGTCTCTATGGTGGATTTGTATCAGTCATTGGTTTATGAGCATTGGGAGGTAGATGCATAGGTACGTACCTATTCTCTGTCTATGCTACCCGAGGTTTGCGGTGAGTTCAAAGATTCCCTGTTTTCTGTTGAAAGATTTGGATATAACTCATCTTTGTATTCCTTCTTTATTATGAGGACGACAAGCACTGGTTTATATTCCTGTCCAGAATTTCCGGTTGAAAAACACGCCATCGAGATGTTGGGTCTTGTCGCAATTTCGAGGGCCGGATTCAACATTATTTTGAAAGATAATGCGATGATGCGATGGATGCAGTATCCCAATCATGCATCAGGACCTTGGTATAACCCCTCTCTGGCAGTGACAACTGATTCGATGTGCTTATTTTATCCATGCAGGCGTCAATGTAGCATTTCATGTCCATTGGCGTGAGGTTAATGCCTTCTCGCATTGATACCGCCTGTCCACGCAGCTGCCTCCTTTCTAGTCGAGGAATCGTCTCTCCAGGGTTCTCTTAAATCCGCGATTCTTCTTCCTCTCCGAGCTGTTCCTCCCTTTATCAACCCACTCATATCTGTTGGTTGTCATCGAGCGCCAGTTGTGGTGGTTTGTGTCTGGGCCGGTGCCCAATACCCTGGAGTTGCATGTTTCTGACCACACGGTAGAAATCGGAAATAGTGATGTGAAAAGCCGGGGATCCTTCAGTCTGAATCGCTAGCGATGTGACTGTTTGCAGTCTGGTGTCTTGCGATCAGGGCAGTATGCAGGTATCCGGCTTGCTCCCGAGGTCTATTTGGGGTCAGAAGCCTAGAAGGTATCGGTATTGAATACTATCTATCCTACCTGCACACGTCTAGCATTGAATGACATCAGATCGCAATCCAGGTTAGCCGCAGATTGGAATTCTCCGCGCCATCAACTCCCCTGAGCAGGAGTCAAGTCCGTCAACAACGGGCGAAAGACCCCTGTCACCGGGTGGATTAGCGCGAATGGCCCGCGGTCGAGCTTGGCTTAGGCTGCCCCCAATCTCTTCCGGCTGTCCGCCGCAACCATCTTTTGCATCTTGAACTCTTGACTGGAACTTGTCATGGTGGCTCACAAGCATCTACATTGCCCGTCAAGACTCTTGTCACTGTCGCTGGGTACAACCTCAACACACCCCGCAACATATGATCACCCAGCCTGGATGGGAGCATTCACCATTCATGATTCACCCCCAGAGATGCACCTAGTCCAAGCTAACCAGGGTATTTCCTGGCTGCGTGAGCTAGTCGACCAGCGAACCTCGCATGAGCCCTTTGCCTCTTGTTTCCCCCCACTTCGTGAGCGAACTTGGTTGTCTCGTTTTCAAATGGGGTCAAGCTACCGCGATAGTGCTGCTGAGGGTCCATTCCTGGTTACCAGTCTGATCATTTGTTTTGATTGAGCCTTATCTCCCACAGCCGCACTAACGACAGTGAGGTCTAGGCACAGAGGAGGATATTATATTTTCCACAAGCCTTGTTTCTGTTCTTTAACCTCAGTCTTGCGTCCACCTTTTCTCCGCGCACGACCTGCACCATGGCGGCAGCACGCTTCGTTCTCATGGCCGCCGTTGTCTGGACGGCAGCCGCCTTGACGATGCCGACAACAACAGCACCCACTACAACATATGTGGAGGTCTTTGAGGAAAATATCGCGGTCAATAACAATGTCTTTGACAACATGGCGGGAAGCATTGTCGGAGTGGACACCAGCAACCAAACCACCATTGCGATCAACTGTGTTCAGAGTCTGCTGGCAAACTGCTCGTTTTCATCTTATGTCCTGCCGATCACGGTCACCAAAGGTCCCTCGACTTTTGCGTTGAGCTTGAGCTCGACCACAAAGAGGTCCGCTGATTACACCATCTTCGTCCAATCGCAGGAGTGCGATATCATTTCATCGACAGAAAGCGCATCCTGTATGGTCTATACGAGCTGGTGGTACTCAAACAGCTCGACAAGCACATCGATGAGTAAGACGAACACGGTGGCTTTGAGTCCGGCACAGATTACATACGACACCCTCATGGTCACGGCCGGCATCGAGAAGCTGCTCGCCCCCGCCACAACGACACAAGTGGAGAGTGAAACCGCCTCCTCTACTTCTACTGGTGTGCTTTCTACCACAACCGCTGCCTCTTCCTCGAGCTCAAGTCCAGGATCCCATTCCTCGAAAGCCTGGATTGCCGGTCCAGTTGTCGGAGCTGTGGCCGGATGTGCCCTGGTCGCAGGTGCGGTGTACTGGTGCCTCAGAAGGAAAAGGAGAGATTCGATGGTAAGCGGCGGAGTGGGCATCCACGATCCTTCGGAGGAGATAAGCCCCTACGTCAGTCCCTCGCAATATCAGTACAAGGGATATATTCCAGCGGAGACCCAGGGTACACCTGTGGCCGAACTCCCGGCGCATGACTCTTCTTGGCCTCGAGAGCTTTCTGCTTGATAAGAGGGCTTCAGTCTATCATAGTTATGACGATATTATATGAAGAGGCTCGGTTACTGTTTACGAAGAATCCTGGGATTTGCGAGGATGTGTTTCCTTCCGTTCTATGAGTAATGACTGCAGCCCTCTATGCGACGACAGGGTTTCAAGACATGATGATGTACATAGATATCGGGCGAGCGATGATGGATACGAGTACAATGAATCAGAAACCGTATGATGCGATTCAGCTTTTGCTGAAATATTTCATGATCAAACAATGACGCCATACCAATACTCAGTTTATTCCCTTCTCCAACTTCGCGTCTTCCTAGCTTGGTCTTCCATTTCGAGCACTCACCACTCCCCCTTTCAGCTACACACCCCACCGCCATGTGATATAAGAGCGTCTCCCGTGCCCGTCAACTCGCTTTTACGACAAAAAGGCAAGACAGCGTACTATAAGGCTCCTTGGGGATGAAGGCATATTCATACTCATACACTTAGAGTTGCTCCACCGCGAAAAGCATGGCTGTGGAGCCTATCAATGGGAAAGAACTTCAGATCCCAGTATTTGGTTCCAGACATTGAGTACTATGGAGCTACTACTCTGACTGGGTGTTCTCGAGGCAATATCTCTGCCTCTTGGTTATGGGAGACCATCCATTGGCAAGGCTGCCAATTAGTGCCTCAGGCCATGACATGCCGCTTTTGGTCGTCAGTTTCAATCCAGGCTCCTGTTCGTTTTTGAGTATGGGTCAGCATATTCCAGTATAGTAAATAATACCACTGTTCATCCTTCCCATTTTTTCCCTCTGTCATATCAACAGGAATCCCTGAAATCAAGTCATCATTCTTTGCTCTCCATCTCGACTCGACCCCTCAGCCGTATACCCCCCGGTCACGTGCTCGGGGGAACCAAAACTCCGCCGGCATTTTCTCAGATCACGGGCATCGCTGCAGCTCTATACGCTCCTTCGCATCCCCTCGGCATCCTGCTCGACCGTCTGCTGTGCCTCCCGGATCATCGCCCGATCCCCAATTGCTCCCGATCGTGGATGGCAATTGCCTCGCAAGTTGGACTGATCGCCGTCTGACCCGAGGCTCACGTGGACTGGAGTCTCGCGGAAGTCGGATAATCTGGCCGCTCAGGAAAGTATACGATCGCTACTCCTTAAATCTGTATCAGAACATCTGCGGCCGGTCTGGTTTATATGTGACTGCAAAATCGTTCATTTGTTTTTGACTCTCCCGCCTTCACCCCTTCTGGTCAACCCCCTACTTCTCACGGTCATATGATCTGAACATTTGACATCATTCTATGACATGACTGCTGTCGTTTGCTAGTATTGGCGCGATATACAATCGAGACATCAATCGGTGACCTTTAATCTTTTGAGGTTTAATTACTCAAAGCTGCTACTGCACGCTGCTCGTCCATTATATTATCAACTTGCATCAAATCCATTCTTAAAGGAGAGTGGCATCCTATCATTCCTCCCTGGCAACGTGACAGAGCCTCGTCATGGCCGCAATTGCAATGCTACCGATGCCGCTGCGCGCATCCAGACAATGCACCCGCTTGCATTGCCTAATCACATCGTCTCCACTGGGATCTGTTTCCCTTTCGCAGAGAGGATCGCAGGGCTTGGCAGTAAAGAAAGCCCGTGGCTTTTCGGTGGCTACATTGACTAGTCGCTCGAGAGTCCAGACGAGGTGTGATCTTGATGTATAGTAGGGCTTCAAGATTAAAGATGCTAACCAAGCTTCTAGCTCATTACGAAAGGGAACCAGCGTGGTTTGCGCCCTAGAGTCACAGTGGACTCGGACCATTGGCCAGCAGAAGAGATACTCTGTCCAAAAGCCGACAGAACAAAGCCCTCAAAGGTTTGTAATTGAATCTCTGTTGATTCATCCGCGAGTCAATCAGCCCATTCGGTCAACCTTCTTCGATCCTAACACCACTGTAGCTCTCAACCCGAGCCCAAGAAGTCTCCAATTCTCTCAAAGCTCCCCCGTGCTCATGAGAACATCTACACCGTTCCCAACATCCTCACCTTCACGCGTCTACTTGCCGCTCCTCTAGTAGGATACTTTCTTGTCCACGATCACCATGTAGCCGCCCTGGGTCTCTTCGCCTACGCCGGCATCACGGACCTTGTCGACGGCTGGATCGCAAGACGGTACAACCTGCAAACAGTCGTCGGAACGATCATCGACCCCATGGCCGACAAACTGCTGATGACGATCGGAGTTGCCTGCTTGGCCGTGAACGGGTCAATCCCTGGTAAGTGCCCTGTCGTCGCCTGCTAGATCCCTTGATCCACCATTTGCTGAGAAAAATCAGTCTGGCTCGCCGTTATCATCCTCGGCCGCGACGTCGGACTGGCCATATCCGCAATCTACTATCGCTGGATTTCTCTTCCGCCCCCGAAGACCATGGCCCGGTACTGGGATTTCTCCCTCCCCTCGGCCGAGGTGAAGCCCACGACCGTATCGAAGATCAACACGGCGTTGCAGCTTCTGCTCGTGGGAAGCGCAATCGCATTGCCCGTCCTGCCCGAGACGGTGATTGATGCCTATCATCTCAATGAAGCGATGACCGGATTCCAGTAAGTGACCCTTTTTCATTATCTACCCATTCATCTAGCGTGTGGCGACGTACCCGCGGAACGGGCTATGTAAGTCCCTCCCGACTTGTATCTAGCACATACGACCACAGGGTGTGGAGAACAGGGCTTCCCGTCCGCTCAGCCGTACTTAAGCCACACGCCGGGAGGTTAGTAGTTGGGTGGGTGACCACCAGCGAATCCCTTCTGTTGTATGTTTTTTTTTTACTGTTATATTTTTCATGGCCTGGTAGAAAACTATTTCTTAATGCAGGCGGACAGATGCCATGAACTTACATGTCGAAAAGCGTCTGCTTGGGTGTGTTGCCTGTAACGCACAATGTGGGAGTGCCAGGACCCAGTCTTTACTTCAGCTTTTTGTTGCCGTTTTTTTTTATTAAGAATTGTTTCCCGTATGGTTGGGCCGTGCTGGTCTTTCTTGTTTGCAGTGTCTGTATATTTTGCTGGGTCTGCATTGCATGGTAGGTACTCCCCAGAACCGCGGGTCTAGTTAGGGCTTGAAGGTGAATATTATGTATGGTTGAGTACGGCCAGCCATTCCACGTAGTACCTCGAACTCTTTTAGCCCCCGTCTACCTAGGTCTCTATCAATAAACCAGTACGCAGCTTAGGCCTGGCAACTTTCGTTTCTTAATCAGTAATGCTTACCAGGATTCAATTGTTTTTTTCGAGGACTTGAAAATACGCATTTGGAACAGAAACATATGCGCACTGGACAGCAGAAAATGGAAGTGAGTATCTTTATTTACCCTGAACAAAACACAAAACAATAACAGTGATTAGAACAACAGAACACATATCACACCTCGCCATCCAACCAACCATCACTCACCCCCCTCCCCTCCCCTCTTATTTAACAACCGCCCCAAACACCTCCAACGTATGCCCCCACACCTCCCCCCCTCCCCCCCTCGCCAAATACCCCCTTTTTTTTTTTACTGCTAAAAAGCATGGATGAATGAATGATAGAAAAAAGACCCCAAGAAAGTCCATTTACCTAGTACCTACTGGTCGCCTGCGCAGTCCTTAGCCGACCGACCCACCCTCACTCAGATATTGCCACCTGATTCGTGGACGCGTTTTCCTCCATCAATTTGTCTACGCGTTTATCCTAGCATGTGCCCCTGAGTATCAGTAGTGCAAGAAATTGAAGCAGGGCATATAAAGCCTCCCCTCACGGTTGGTCCCATTGTTTCTTTATCTTCCTTTGAATATCCCGAGGAAGTGCGAGAAAAGCTTTTATTGTGTTTCACTGGAGTGGAAACGCTGACGGACGGTTCCTCGCCAGGTGTTGCTAGGGTACTTCTTCCTGGGTGTATCTGACAGATTGATTGTCACTTCCGATATCATCGGGGCGGAGAATACTCCTCTGGCGTGTTGAGAGCGACCAATCGAGATCTCGCCATATTGCGGACGGGGGTATCAAATCCGAGAGTCAGAACACGGTCCCTAGTATCAAACCAAGAGCCCAGAGAGTGAAGGAATACTTGAGAAATGCAGCAAGGGCGCACCTCGACCCGAGGGACCGAAATCCAACGGTATTTATTTCGACTTCCCGGAACAAGAGTTGGGCGATCGAAGAAGCCAAGCGCCGCCGCGCCGAGGGTGAGATGAATGTCAAGGTGTACAAAATCACCCTTCCCGAGTTGATACCCTACAATTTAACGGCAAGGCCCCGAGTGACTCTTATGAGATTGGACACATGGCTTGGCTTGGCTGGTTCAAATATGTCGGATTGTGCTGACATTCTATCCTCTGCGAACGAACATGTGAACGAAAATCTGTTCCTTCATTATATCCCAGGAGAGCTTATTGAGGAGACTTCTTATTAAACCTCTTAACGAGTGTTCCTGGAATACCTTTGATGGGAGAAGAAATGATGATGCTTTGACTTGCGATGTTTTTCTTTTTCGGTTTCTTTTCTTTTGCTCGAATTTTACCCTCAGGGATTTCAGTCAGCTTCAGATACCTGGGCGTGGGCCTGGAAATTGATATTATGTCTTAGTACTCCTCTCATCGAAGCTGGAATCTTCAAGACTCTCGAAGAGATTATGACTCTTTAAGGCTTTTATATCTAGACGAGTACTTGTAGTACAGCAAATATGCTGCACCCACTCGGCCTGAGCGTGCATGAGCGAAGTTTCCCAGCTTGTGCGACCGACAGGAGCGATAGAAAGAATCACACAGCGTGATAGATTGTCGAGAGGGTTGAGCGACAGGCCTGCTACTAGGCCTGCTGCTGCTGGTGAATGCATGTAGGGCTTAACCACCCACTCACACAGTGTGTATGTAGGATCCTAGATATCTTCAGACCTTCAAGCAAGCAAACCACCACAATCTAATGGCTGTGTAGGCTGATTTTTTCTCCCACACAGCTCGGACATATCTCGATCTCTGGAAGCAGTTGGTAATGGGTCTACCTCATTTTCTCGTATCCGTGTCCCCTTCTCTACAGGGATATTTGTTGACAAGCTTATTGATCTCTCGAGCATGGCTGAATACCATTCTTGATTCGTTACGTCGTTCGTTAAGGTCAAGGCTAAGATCCTGTCAACGCGAATCTCATAAGTATCTCGATTATACTCGCACAAATGATCTAACCTGCATTCCGATTTTGGTTCTGGCTGCTACGTTTACGTTACACATCCCCTGCAAGCCATCGGAGAATATCCTATTTGGATTCCAGGATCCAAGTCTGGAGACAATCTACCTGCTCCAGCATGTGCAAGTTATCGAATAGACATTCTGAGTTCCAGACTTTTCTTCATAATAGCGGCCGACTACCATCTTATGGGACAGCCTGTGGTGACTAAGGTACTTCCAGTCATTTATTTAACGAGAGGGCGAATAAAGCTTTCTTGAACTTCACATGGGAAGTAATTCCTGTGCGTATGAGGCAGTAAGTGTCTTCGATGATTGCAAGTGGCGCGGCCTAGATCTAACCCCAGTTGCCTGGAATCCTCCCAGCAAATCGAATAACTCCCATCCAGATTTATACTTCACAGAAGGTGGAATATACTCCTTACCCTACTCACAGGTGCTTAGTTTCATCATTGTTTGATACGATGTTGCACAACCCCTCACCTCCGGATCAGGCGACTCTTTTCATACCCATGGAAGAAACACTGATAATTATAACTGGGGGCTCCCACCTACTTGCATCTCTCCGACGAGAGTCAAGCGCTGCACCCCATCTGACGCATCACAAGCCTCCTGGCCAGACGAAATAATCTACATCATTCATCGCAAGATGTCCTTCACCTATCCAGAAGGTGAATGCTTCTTTAAGCGCTCTGCCCTGCGCTCCTCCACCTACGACCCAGACAAGCCGGAGCATTTCTACGGCCACCTCCTCGTCGAATATATCTGGAACAGACCGGCATTCCACGGTTCTTCAAGCTACTACACCAAGGATATCCACTATCATCCACGCTCCCCATACCGGGTTGTCAAGGGCGACTGGTGGAGCACGCCCTATGGAAACTGGTCGAATATCTTCTTCTTGTACGGCAAGAGGCCCCATAGCGACCCAGATCGGTACCGACAAGTCGAGCATAATCTATGCACGAGAGGAAATCGCTTCCGCGACCAGGAGAAGGGGGGTGCGCTGGAGTCATGGTTTATGATCTTGCCAATGCCCTTGTTGGCAAAGGGGGAAGAGTGGTTTCTGGTTGATGTATGCATTCTGCCTCAAAGAAAGGATGCTTCTGCATAGAGAATCCCTCCTGAGATGTGCTCATTGATATCTAGCGCACGGCATGCATCCGAGGGATCTATATCCCCATCGCGCAACAGGCCTCAGAGACCTACCCGGAAGTATACACATTCCTGCAGATCAACTTCGCACTCCAGTGACAGATCAGCGTCTTAACCCACCCGGCAGTCGATAGCCACGACAAGCTCAACTGGGTGGGCGCGGAATCCATCGAGACCATCACACTAGACCCCACGCTCGGGCTGATCTCCGACGGAGGATAGACGATGGCGATCAACATACGCCAGCTGGTCAACCTCCTCTCACTGCCACGACACCTGCGTGGTCACAACTGCTTTTCAGCCCACATAGTTCGCATGGTGGACCGCAAGTTGACCCCCATAAAGGCAGGACCAGCACAATTCGTCAGCGACGCTGCAGATATCAGCTGGACCACGGTTGCGAGTGCAAACTATGGGCTTTCCATCCAATGGAGACCACCGCAGCCCACAACCTGGCTTGCTGACTTTATCAAAAACAGCATGACTGTTGCCGTGGGATTTTTGCCTGTCATCGGCCCTATTGCTGCCGTTTGTTTCCCTCTCGCGTGGACGGCGATTGCAGACCCCGGGTCGTTTGACAGCACCCTAAAAGAGCTGATACCAGTCGCGGATCTGGCGATGAGAATTGCCGAGGAGATCCAGAAAAGTGCCGAAGAGCAAGTTCCGTATTTGCCCAAGGAATGGGAGTCGACAGTCAACAGGTTCAAGTTGATATCGGCGGCGAAAAAGAGTGCAGCGGAGCAAGAAAAGAAAGCCCAAATGGCGCCGGCGAGGACACCCGCACCAGAGATGGTGAAGAAATTCGAGGCGGTCCGGAAATTCAGGTACTGGAATCTGATGAAACCGACAACCGCGGCTGCACCGTCGACTGAGAAGGTCATCAAACCTGATGCAGCTGGTGAGCCAGTGCAAGTCTCCAGTGTTGACAAAAAGGGCGTGGTGCCCCAAATAGCAAAGGAAAACGCTCCTCCTCCACCGGTTCCTGTGCCGCTATCCCTGGACGAGTTGAAAACCAGCGCATCATTCCAACTAGCAGGTCAGGTTCTTCAACAGTCCTCCAATCCTTCCGCAGCCACAGGACATACTGCTAGCGATGCGGGGAAAATACTTGACGAGGTACGCCCTGGGGCCTGGAGCCAGAGCCCGGACGAAGGGGCTATTGCTGCTGACAACGACGAGTACTGGCTGGAAGCCTATCTATACGGGGAGATATTCGGGGGGTGAAGAGTGAACGCAGACAGAGGCCCAACTTATGAGATTGATCCCCGTGGCGTCTCAAAAAAAAAAAAAAATATGCTTGCTGTATTTCGTGTTGTGTTTTATTGGTTTGCTTTCACCTACGTCTTCCCCCATCTACAAAAAATTGAAGTGGCAGCCATTTTTCAAACCTCTGGGTATGCTATTACTCTATGTGGCTATTATTGGTGGGTATGTACTTTCACCAAAGATTAACAATACCAAGTCCAACACTTGGTCTTGACTACAATCCCACAATGTGTTTCTAGATGGCCATCATAAGTACTATTCATAATATATGTAGTCATGTCGCCTTCAGTCTGAACTATAGTAGTCTTCACTTAAATAAATATAATGGGTTGAATGGAACAAGGAGGATAATTCGAAATAATAAGGAAGATAAATAATATTTCAATCTTAAGCTTATCCTGCTGCAAGAAGAACACTGCTCTAAATCTCTTATGTTAAACCCCATACTGTATCTTCCTCACATCCACACTTGAATGGATAACCCTAAATGGATTAGACGTTCCACTTTCCCCATTCACAGTCAAATCACACCCTCTTCCGCAAAGCAACCATCTTTGTTGGATCCGGATAGATAAACATGTTATCCACTTTGCTTGTCGGGCGCCCCCCCTTCGCATCTTCCAGACGGAGATCATAATCCATTATCAGCGACCCCAGCAGCAGCTTAATCTCCACCGCTGCGTACCACCGACCGGGACAGGCCTGCCTCCCATACCCGAAGTGAAGCGAGGTCTCATCAACAGATACATACTGGTGTTTGCTCTGATCCTTCAAACTACCACTACTGATCTGATCCCGGTGCAACTTGAGGAAGCGAAGTCCATCAAACTCATTGGGATCTTCAAAATACTCTGGATCCCGGGCGATATGGAATGAGGGAGCAGCCAGATGTGCCCCAGCGGGAAGACGAGTACCGTCGGGGAGAGTCAGAGGCTCGAGGACCTTTCGCTCAAAAGATACTAAACCAGAGTATTAGTTTGATACGCCAAGCAGACGATAAAATTCTCTTACCCATGGTCAGAGGATTCAGCCTCTGAGACTCCTTCATGAAACTGTCCAACTTCACCATCTTGGAAAAGGAATCCTTCGTCAAGTTACCATTAGCTGCTTGCAAGACCGATTGATACTCCTCCCTCAGCATGGGAAGATACTCCGGCCGGGTAGCAAGATCGAAGATGCACTGCGCCACCCCGAAAGCGACAGTATAGATAGTCGGCACTGTAGCCAGGATCTGAAGCTTGCTTTGGTAGTCATCGGTCTTCATCTCTTCCTCGGAGTTATCCCAGACCCACTGCACGAGTGTATTGGGTTTCTCTTTCAGCCCGTTACGCCGCTCTGCGAACTGGGGAGCGAGAAGCTCCTGCACTTTGCCCTCGATCTCATGAATCTCGCGTAGCTGAGGCATCCAATACTGGGCAATAGGACGCAAAAAATGAGGCCACTTGGAGAGGGCTGCAACCGAAGAAAAAAAGTGGATGGGGTATTGGAGGTACTGGTCTAGCCATTCATCGCGACGGCTGAGGGGGAGTCCAACGTTGACTCGGCCAGAAACGAGGCCGATGATGCGTAGAGATGTTTCGAATGATGGGATGGGGTGCCAATCTTTGTTTCCTTGTTAGAGATATGGAGTTCAGTGGAGTTGCTAGTTGCCGGACATACCTTTACTCGAAGGGAGCTCGCGGTTCAGAGCATAGCGCATCTCTTCGGTGATCGTTGGCAAAAGCTCTCCTGGAAGTAAATATTAGTCTCCAGCCATAGTATTATGATGCAACAAGGGGTTGAGATTAAACTAACCAAGATGTTTGTTGAGGTCGATCAGACAACTTTTCACGAAGTTTGGAGAACACACCACTCCGGTGTATTTAGACTGATGTTGCTGTTTTCAACGATGAGCTCAAGAATCTATACGTCAACTCCATGCATGCATGGCTGACTTACATCGTGGACGTGGCTGCCGAAATCAATCCTCTTTTCCATCCGCAACGAAGGGAGCATGGATTGTGGGATGATGAAAAGAGGGTAGTCTTTCGTTATCATTGTCAATGCTGACCCAGATTCTTTGACCTGTAATTTGTGGACAGAGAAATATCTATGATTAGCAAGTAGAACCTTGTGAGATGGTATAGCATTCGTACCTGGTGGTATATTTTTTGAAGAGCATCTTTCTCGTTATGTGATCCGGAGAATATCCTGATGCTTCCGAGCACAATAAAAATCAAAGCGGAAATACACAGCGACACTTCGAAGGAAATGACATGTTCTCCCATGCCACTTGGGACGAAAGACATTGTAGACATTTTGTTTGATCAACGAATTTGAATATATGATAGGAACGGAAGCCCGACAAATTTGCTTGTTTTTATACCCTCGCCCACGACACGATCCGGGAGCACCACAGGTAAAAGTATCGATGAAGTCATTCATACCTACTCTGATGGATGCTCAGGCCTCTTCATTTGATTCCATGTATATGATGGAAAGTGAGCGCAAGATTGCGTCAACTGCGATGGGTGATTATGCACATATGCTAATTAGGAAATTATCCGGAGTGTATTCACATTCCAACACCGCATTCCAATGCAGGAGATTGGTTCGGGAAAGTCATTATCGTGGCTATCAAACTCAAATTTGCACAGTTTCGTCACTAATCCCCGGGAGAGGCTCAGAAACATCACTCCCATCTAATCCCCTCGGTACTTTCTTTGCGGCGTTTACTTTGACTGACGCAAGGGAGGATATTTCTTGGAAATTACAACCGGGAACCTATAACTTCTCCGGGAGAACAAAGCTTCTTCTTATCTGCTATTAAACTAAATCTGTAACTCCTGCTGATATAATGTAGTAATGTATAATTTCAAAAATTAAAAATGATATAAATGCTGGTTCTTTAATATTTACTTATAGAATAAATTTAATCTGTCTTCCCGCATAGTTTCAATCTGCGCAAGGTGAATACAGCATTAGCCATTAAAGACTCAAGTAGGTCTATAGAGTCTCCCGGGGTATTTACAGCAAGTTTGTTTCTAAGAACTCTATAGGGTCCCCGGGGGCAGCTATAGCCTCACACCGGGGGTAGGTATAGGGCCCCGGTAGTAATTTCCTGTTTTTTTTTTTTTTTGGCAAGCACTTCACAGCCCCGGCTGGTACAGACACACCAGTATTGTTTGGGTGATGAGTAGTGTTCTGAATTGGGGATTCAGGAATGTCAAACAGAGAGTGTACATAGCAAACGCAGAGCGCCTGCAACCAGCCAAGGTTGGGAATAGCACCTCGTCAACCTTATCTCCTAACCCTCAAGCTTCTTGTCGTTATCGTCGTCAGACAGACTGAAAGAATGAGCGATTTTGGACGATACCCTCCCCCCCTAACTTTGAATCAGCATCTATGACATACACCCTGCTTGTGATATTTTCCTTCAAAGGATAACTGATATAAACCGCATTATCCCTTCTCTTCCCAGAAATATCATATCGTGAGTAAAGAAAGAATACCCAGCTCATTTCTGCCTTCAATTTACACAACCCCACATTTCCTACAAGATGTTTTCCAATGTTACCTGGACCACCATCGACCCTTCTGTCGAACCGGCCCACTTTAGCCGATTTCCAGTCGGTATTGCCAACAACACTGAGGAGGTCACTGCTGCCCTAAACCGGGCTATCGAGGCCGCAGCGGTGCCGGGGTCGAGGGAGAAGAAAAAAGCCCTGATCCGCCACGCTGATCCAGGCAATGAACCCTTTGCCATCTGTCACTGTACTGGAGAGCCCGAGCGATTAGTAGTACTATCGACCATTATTGAATTGGCCTGGATAAATGACGGTAGGTCAATGCCTTCCCCAATCGACGAGCTGACCCGAAATGCTTATCTTGTCAAGATGTCACCGAAGAACTCACCCATACTAAGGTTAATATCACCTTGTCTTTTTAACCCGGTGGTGGATCCACTATTAGCTTCATGAGACCCCGATATAGAACCACAGCTAACGAAAAGTAGGCGATGGTCAAACACCAAATTCTCATGGAAGCTATGGAGCTCGACAAGTTGGTCTCTGCGCCGATTGGGTACTTCAACCAGAGAGAACTCTTCTTCGGTCTCGCAGTCCAGAAGGCAGTGAAGATGGACCCAGAATCCGGGTCTAAGATGATTTCGGTGCTATCGAACTACCTTCTCACGTTTGATGACAGCGCCGAAGATTTTGCGACTATGGATGAATATAACCCCTACCGGGTCGGCAACTGTGGATATTGGTAAATCTCCCTGATCTCCGCATATCTCGAAATTCAGTTTGTTAATAGAAAACAGGATATCCTCATACTTCATCCGGTGGGGACTGGGGTTCGATCTGACTGACTCTGAATACGAGCTCATCCGCGAATTCGATTTCAGCATGGGGATCATCCTCGGCCTCACCAACGACTACTTCAGTTGGAGCATTGAAAAGGACCAAGTGACCGATCGGACAAGAAATGCAGTCAGAGTCCTCATGAAGGAGCACGGGGTGGAGGACACCGCTGCTCGAAGTCTGCTTCGCGGGTTGATTATTCTCGAGGAGGAAAAGGCTCATCGCTTGAAGCAAAAGGCTCTCAATGCGACGCCGCCTCCTTCCTCCGCAGTGCTGCGGTACATCGATGCGATTGAGTTGTATGTTGGAGGTAGCTGTTATTGGCACGCGACAGCCCCAAGGTACAAGCAATATGTCTAGAAAGATTACCTATACTTCTTGGATGGTGGTGTTATCTTTTTGACAATCATAATTTTCGGAATACGGAAATCAGGGACATATCCTTCATTAGAATGCTGTGACTTAGACGAAAGAGGGATATGGTACAGATAGAACTAAGTTACTTTGTGACGTCACTCTGCATCTAACCACTTCACATTGATTAGAATCTGCGTTAAAACTAAATAAGCAAATTATTAGAGTTTTGCTGAGGTTCATTGTATCTCCGCGCGCATGGAATGCGTTGGGACAACAACACTGCTCGACTAAAAATATGTCCACATGTCCGCACTAGGGCGTGATGATCCCGCACATGTTCTGACAGAATGTTAGCAAATACCACAAATCTTTCTAGAATTAGTGGGTTATTCTCTGTCTGACCCACATCCTGCCGCTGTACATGACGTTGAGACATACCCGTTTCGACTCTAAGCATGAGTGATCCACAAGGGATGGGACCTGATGGCTCACTGCATATGGATATGCATGATGTCACCCCCCCCCATTCGCTCTAGTGTGACCCGACAGATTGGAATGGTTGAGTTGTCAGATCTTCAACGTTGAGAGTACCCAACATCTAAGCTTTTACTCAGAAGTGAAAAAAACTGGCAGAATTCTACGGTGGAAAATAGTACTAGCGCTGGGATGGTACAGTGTACAAAAATAGAAGCAAATTTTACCTGGAAATATTCTCGAAAAAATTCAGCAAGAGCAGCATTTAATGAAATGTGCGTATAGGTGCTGATTATTCAAAAAATAATCACCGCCCGGTCGTTCTATTCATCCCCAGTGGAGGCTGGATGGCTGGCAGTCGGGTGAACATGACATTTCAATTTTCATAGTTCCGGGAATATTACCCGGAAGCTGACTGTTTTGACTTCTGCCTTCCTAATTTGGATGCCAATATGGCAGAATTAACGTTTGCCTAGTCTGGGCATGTTGGTTCCCCGCAGACAGACTGTTGCAGGCACTGGGTGGCAATAAAATGTCGTATGGCATACCATTCATTGGGTAGGTACCTCTAGTTTAGAAGATGGAGGCTTAATTTTGAAGATCGAGGGAGATTGATTGAAATAATGTGGGATTGGTACACCGGGGTGTGTGAATAGCATGTGCAGTGTGGGGTGTTGGAGTAGAGAGTTGGGTGTGGCTGTAGCAGCACCCTATTTTCTAAAAATAGACTTTGCTACCCGGATCAAAGCTTGAGGCTTTGATCATCGCCACGCTTCTTAGAATGGGCAACTTAGTCACCTATCTGCGGGAAGAAGGGTACCTACACTCTACATGGCCCCTTGAATATAGTCGACAAACCGCTCATGTGCTTCATATTCCCCGGTTGTGTTGATCAAGACAGACCTCGAATTCGCCATTCAGTGTGACTGCTGCCTGAATTAAGTACCTTCCTGGTTCGACACGGTGTCCTCGACCGTATAAACGGCGTCCTCCCGTGGGCGTAGCTCCGAGCTTCAGCATCCATCATGGATACTCAACCTGGAATTCTGGCCATTTTACAGCTGCCTGAATGTGCTGGAATTATTTACAATGGCCTTGATCGCCGCTCTCTCAAGCGCCTTCGTCTTACAGGCAAAAAGCTCGATGATTTGGTCGTGTCGCGTCTCTGCTCTCTGTTCAACCGCGTCTATGTATCCGCAAATCGAACAGACCTAGAAGTACTCTATTGCATATCTCGAAATCCCCGGATTGCGCCCTGTGTGCGGGAGCTGGTTTGGGATGTCTCCATTGGAATAAACGGATGGGAATTCGATTGTTCTAACCCTCTGGTGAACCAAGATGTTAAGCGACAAATTATTGAAGACTATCACAAAATAAGTGAGGAGGGTTATGATTTCAAGATTCTGGTACAGGTGCTACCACAACTATCGGGACTAAAGAAAGTCATATTTGTGAGCTTGATGTCCCGATGGGTTGTCTTAGTCCATGGCCCATCGCATACACTCACTACATGCATCCCTCCAGTCAGCTACATCCACCCAACGCGGCCACAGAGCCAGCCACTGGAATCCCCGGCCATGCGCAAGTGGCACAAACTGCAAATGCAGCCTGTATTACACGATCGATATCCCTCTCAACACGAAGCACAAGAAATTACTAGTTCATCGAGCCTTGATCAACTGCGCGCGATGTTGGTCCAGCCGGACGTGGAGCCTATGCGGGACTTTCTCAAGGCCATTCAATATAGATCAGACCGGGCTCCAATTCTCCTGCTAGAAGCATTTAGTACATTTCCCATCCCAATCCTCTCTTATTCCATCGAAGCGTCCCAAACATTGAGTTCATGTATTAATCTCCCTCCCGAGGTCTCCGATCAACTATTCAGAGGGATTGATCTCGTGCCATTCTTACGCCGCAACTTGCTCTATTACCAGTCGAGATCTTTCAGGCATCTGTGCTTATCATTGGACAGTAAAATGGATGCTTACGAGCTCAGAAACTGGCATCGGTACTTCCACACAGAAAGCCTCCAGACAACTGAGGTACGGGTATACGAGACGGTCGAGTTTCACCCCGATATGCTCCAGGCCCAATTTCCAGTCCTCAGAAAGCTCGTTCTGGATAACTTCTCGGTAACGAAGAAGCATCTTGAGGACGACTTACTTCCCTGGTGCTTCAAAAACAAGCTGCAGACCCTTCACCTGGTCGAATCGGAGTTTTTAACACCAGCTCGCCTAACGGAGATGAAATTCTTTCACTGGCTCCTCGCACACGATATCAGCGAACCAGTCGCAGCTCTAAATCTAACAGACGATGTTGATACATCAAACGCGGTCTTCAAAGAAGGGCACTCGGAGAATAATACGAGCAGGGGAGCCAGGTCTTCACAGTCAAGGTCTATTGCTGACGACGATTTTGAGTCTGCAATTCCATTCTTGAATGGGGAATTAGACGACGCCTCTAATTCCCGTGACATCAATTACAAACCATACCGTATGGATGAGCTCAGTGAGATCGATGACGACCACGATGATGACACCCAATCTATCTACGACGAGCTTCCAATGCCCCCTGTGCGCGCAGAGGTGGCTCGTCATCTTCTATGCATCACCAGGGAATCGTTTGAGTTCAGATTCTGTGGAAGAACCCGGGGATGCGAAGATACAGAGCTACATGTTCTAGTTGATGGGTTTCAATCACGCGAGGAGTAGGGATTCGTGGAATTGTCAACGCTACAGGGGATCAACACCTGATTTGGAGGCGGTTGGAATCGGAGAGACCATGACAGACGCATGATTTCTAGGATAATGCGAATGATCTCTACATTCCGTAGGATGCGGATGGGTTAGCATATATACATATCCAGTGGATTGTAGAGTAGTCTATCGACTTGGGAGGGGTTCGACGTACTGACTATCACGATAACCCTACCAGGCTGATCTCAAATTCTCTGTTAGCAATCTGACATGGTTCTCACTTATTGTATATTAATACAACCGTAAGGCACTGCACATTGATGAAGGCAATAGAAAATTTTCAAGACGTGTTGGTCAATAAAACTATTGGAGATATTGCTCTATCGTCAAGAGAGGGTTCTAGAGTAAAATATAGGAAGCCGGCACACCCCCAGCTGGCGTGCTACCCGCAGCACACCGCGCCCGTTATCTACGCACCACACTGCGCTGTCCGCTTTCCATACTGACAGATCAGATATTGCGTGGGTGGCAAACCGGGTGTGTGCGCAGCACCTCCCTATCGCATCACTCCACATCACTACCTGCATTTGAGCCACCACTCACAATGTGACAGTACACACAAACGACAATCCTCGACAAATGACGCCCAAACCATTGGACACCCACTCTTACCGGGCCATCCCTGCCTCTTGGCAGCCGTTGACAGATCACCGAATGCGGGGCAGCTTGAATCCTGTTCTGCAACTATCCCGGACCAAGTAAACGCCAACTGTTTACCTTCAAAGGACGGACTCGGCCGCTCCCGCTCGCTACCCCCTCAGCCAACGACAACAACCACCCACCTAACCAACCACTCCCACCACAACCACAACCACAATGAGCGACCTCGAAGAGAGCACGGAAACCCGCCTTCGCGCAGCCCTTGACCTCGGCGAAACGTTGCCGGAAATCTGGAACCGGGCCGTCGAAACCGTGCGGGTGAAACGCCACGATGAAGTGCGCGGGTTAATGAAAGACGTGATGATCCTCCAAGACCAGCTGAACAATGCATGCCATGCGCTTCAACACAAAGACATGGAGATCTGGAAGCGCGACAGGGCGCTAGAGGAGGCCGCGACCCGAGAGAAGGTGCTACTCACCAGACTCCGCGATGTTGATGCACGGGTTAAGAAAGAGAGACGGCCACCAAAGCCGACGTCGCTGGAAAGCGAACTAGAGATGCTTCTCTCCCAGCTGGATGAGCACATGAAAAAGTTGAAAAATCGGAGTGGTGATGAGTTGTCGAAAGATTCGTTGGAGATGGCTCTCGTCCCAAGGGCGGCGGGGAAGAGTGATGCGCATGTTTATCTTGCGGAAACTCTGAAGTCTCATGACAAGGCCCAGGGAGAGGTTTCGCAGCTGCAGGCTGAGAAGGAGAAGTATAAGGCTAGGGTTCATCATCTTGAGAGACAGCTGGCGCAGGCTGTGCAGGATGCGAAGGACGCCGATCAGGATGCCGAAGATGCGGAGGCGATGGCGCGCAGTGAAAGGTATCGACGGCGAGAGGCTGAGAGTCTTTTGAAGCGGAGGGGGAGAAGGTGAACCGCAGATGGTTTAGATGAAGGGGAAATTTTGGTTCTTTTCTAAGGAGAACACGTCTAAAACACCTCGATTCGATTTGCGGAAAGAGGAACGACTCACGAGCTCACGACTTTCCTAATGTTTATTTCAATTATGTCATTTTCTGATCAAATCTCCTTTCTCTTTATTCTTTTATCAGGAAATACGAAACAATGTCGGAAAACAGGACCAAAAAATCGTTAGTCAAGCATTTCTATGGCCGTTATGGGTTTACAGCATACGCACTGGCGCAGATTATGAGCGAATTTTGAAATTACTTGCATTCATTAAATCGACATTCTATTTCTTTCGGTTTTCTAGACTTTGCAAAACAAATAAAGTCTTCTCTTTCGTCTCCTAGTAGCATGGTAGTAGTATCCACGCCCTTTCCGCGTGTCTTACGGGCCGATATGCTAGGCGGATTCTCTACTCCGAAGAAACCTTTAACTTTGACAGAAAAACAGATTAAACTTTGGATAGAAGAGATACAATAATTTTTTTCTCCAAGTGACTGATTTTTAATAATTTGTCGCTCCAGAGGTGTTAATGATTGCAAGAAAAAAAATACAATTATTTCCAAAGCCATCTTCCGTTCCAGCGTATTCGGGTATATTCCCCCTTCTCAGAGATGTAAAGTTGCGTGTTTACCTCTTACCACTCCAAAATGCGACCAGCGCTATCTAGAACAGACTCCGTTGCAAGAAAAAAAAAGATGGGATGAGCCCAGCCCGGCTCGATCAGGCAACCTTACGATCTGGAGTCGCTGTTGAAGTGGTTAGAATACGTTTGGGCCGAGAGTAGATATTTCAGAGGAACTTACTACGCGCTACCAATTGCGCCATAGGCCCATTATGATGAAAGTTGAGAACTTAAAAAGTCTATGTAGCACCTATGCCCGAGCATTCCTTAATCTTCGCATACTCGGGAAGAGCCCATTTCACCATCAATTCCGACTCGAGAATCTGCTTTGCAGATGGTCGATCTTCTGGTCTGAAGGAAAGCATTCGGCGCAACATTGAGAGAAGAGCTTCCTGTTCGCTGGATTGAATACCGGGCATACCCTTCCTTGTACGCGCTTGCTGAACGCTTTTCTCAAAGCGATCTTCTAATGATGGGTAACGGGATCGAGTCTCGCCATCCTCGATGAGCTTTTCTTCGCGCGCCTCCCATTTCCCCCACCATTCATCTGGTAACCTGCCAAGGGTATCGATCTGCTGGCACGTCATGTCGGTGTCGTTTGTAAAGGACCCTTCGAATAGCGACTTTTGGGCTATGACGTCAAAGATAGTGCAGGCTAGGGTCCAGATGTCAGACGGAAATGAAAGAGGGTTGGATGGCTCAAATCGAGCCTCTGGGGGGCGGATTAGAAGCGGTGTATGAGATTCGAATTGATCCTCCTGTGTTGGTGAGAATGTTTTGCCGAAGTCTGAAAGAAGGATCCTGGCTTCAGGAAGTGTGATGTTCTCGCTTGCATCTCCAAGCCAGATCGGGGATATGCCATGTTGTGGAACCCCTAGCGGGATCTGCTGACCATCTACTCGATTGACCGGCTCAAGTACAGGTTCCCCATACTGCTCATATAGCTCTTCAGTAGACAACCGATCGAACTTCCAAGACAACTGAAGAAGTACGTTTCCACGATGAAGATCTCCATGCACAAAGCCTTGGGAATGCATAAATCGGACCGCAATGACGAGTTGAGCGGCTAACGCTCGGGCCACCTCGAGCTGGAACAGGCTGATCCATGATCCATTTTTTGCATTTGAGAGGCTCATTCTAGCCGGACTAGTTACTAGACAGACGTGATTGCCATTTGGACTCTGAATGTTGAATGTATCCCCAATTAAAGGAATCATACTTCTGCCCGGGTCTGCTGGCAACTGCGCCTTTGACAGTTGGGAAAGCACGCCCATCTCGAGGGGATTCGCATCTGCCGTACAGACCTTGACTGCAACATATTTGTTGGATCTCTTGTCTCGCGCAAGCCAAATCGTGGAGTATGTTCCGTGGCCAAGCTTGTGGACGACCCGATAACGATGGTGAAAACGATCGCCAATTTTCACCGGGTGATAGCCGCCTGGCTGATAATACTACATTCGTTCCACATCCTCGATAGGCTCGTCTAAGACACGAGGGGTATCCATTGTCGATATATTTGGGTTTATTGCAGTAGCCGGGAATGTATGAAGGCGATGAAAGTGAAAACAGGGCTGGTTTGCCTTTGTAGGGAAATGACCACGATAATAGAAGGGCTTGGCCGAGTGGGAGCTGAAGCGCGAAGAGAAAAAGAATCCTGGGCTCCTCATTTTATTTTTCGCCGCAAAAGAAAAAGGCCTTATGGCCTTAGAAAGAAGTCTGCACTCAGGATCCGGCCACTTAGACTTGCCCACCGACTGAACATATATAGACAACGTCCGTGTTTCAGGTCGCGAGGAGGCGTGCTTGTTGGTATGTCGGTCGGGAGGCGGCCCGCCGGCTTCGTATGACGTCATTCCACACTGCCGCCTCTCACATGACGCTACCCTGTATGGCAAGTCTCCAGACGTGTTAGGGCTTTGGTGTCAAGACCAACATCGGTACCGCGCAGACCGACTCACCGATACGCCGATGCATTCAAAGCATTTTAAGACATCATTATTTTCTGTCAAGACGAATATCTTTCTGTCACTTTTAACTGCAAACCTCAGATTCAACTCACCTACACCGGTTGGTCGTTCAACATGAATTGGTTCTGGGCCATCTGGTACCACATCAACGCAGCCGTGGGAGCGTTCACATTCAGCATTCTCACGGCTTACTGGCCTCGCTTGGACCTCGTGCAGCGATGCGTAATCGCCGATTTTGGAGCGATGAACCTTCATCAGTGGGAGGAGTTTGGCTCTCCAGGGGGCTTCCCTGGACTGACTAACATCAAGCGCATGAAAAGCGACCGTCCCTCACATTACCCGCTCGATCAGCGGATTTCTGCATTTGGAAACAACTGGTTCAACTATATTGTTTACCTATCGCCGATTTTCTTTCCGAAAGCTACGTGGTTGACGCTATGCCCGATGGCTTTCGGACTTGTCGAGCTCGTGGTTCATGGTCTTCTTTTCTCATTCCTTGCTGGCAGCCCCTACAACCCCGGCCTTGCCACCTCAGTGTTCGGCTTTACGCCCATTGGCATAATTTATCTCAGACACGCATACGCCAACAATCTGATCAGTCCAACAGACTGGGTTCTTGCAGTCCTATTTGCCGCTGGGAACTACTGGCTTAGCTTTTTCTACATCGGCATTGACATGATGAGCAGCAAGAATAGCAAATACCCGTTCACCAAAGAGGAGATGGATCGATTTAATAGCACGGCATGGTGGCCAGGTGTTTGGATGGACTACTACCGCGACAACTGGTACTATTTCACGGCTGTTTTCTTCGTCGCGGGATCTTTCTTCATGGGATTTTTCGGCGACTTCTTCAGCCGCATCCAGGTCATTTTAATCTATAACACACTGGCGCTCTGTGCCCACCAGATTGAGGAATACATTTTGCCCAGTGGAGCACCGCTCATCATCAACGTGGCTCTGCATGGGGAGAAGAAAGACTATGACCGTTTTCCAGGCAACAAGCGGAGTATGGTCTGGGTCAATACCCTCGCATACCCCTTTTACCTGAGCGCAGTCTCCTTCCCGCATCATATTTGGCTGGGTCTGGCACAGTCATATTTCGGATTAATGCAGGTCATAGGCCACGGTCCGACTATGAATATTAAGGCAAATACTGCCTATAATCCTGGTCTTGCTACAGCGCTTCTGTTGCATATGCCGATTGGAATATACTACATTGTGTATGTGCAGCAAAATGGACTAGTCAGCCTATCGGATTGGATTTATAGCGTGCCTGCTTTGATTGCTTCCATGGTCGGAATCATTATTCTGCCTGTTGCCGCGTTCCGCGACCGCCAATCGCCATTCCCCGCTACTATGGCTGAAATGTCTGGCTTCGATATGTTGAATAAATTCAAGGCTAAAGGGATGATCAAGAGTGAGTGACAGCTGTTACTTGGCGTTGGAAACTATCCATTTTTGTTCGCCTATTTTCTTTCAACCAACCCTGAAAATGCGCTCACCAAAGGCATGAATACGAGGATATGAAAATTCCCCTTTGTACTTATCCCAGTCCTATCACAGAGTTCTATATGCTTCATTCCAACCATAACTAGTTCTAGTCCATTATCTTTGTCACTTTCTGCAGCGTGGCGGTAACAACAGCAGATGCGGCAGCTGGAACTACCGTCATTGATAGACAATCGACCCATTCCTCCGGACATGTACATGGTGCATCAAACACCTTCCGCGTAGTAAAAAAAACATCACCAACGAAAGTCAACTCAGCCTCTCCCACAATCCTGGAGAAGTCCTGATTTTCAAACTTAATGGTGCCACTGGTTTCCGCCCAAGCAAGCCTACCCTTGGCTGTGTCACGACCCCTGATCCTTAATAGATACGTGAGCGATGGGGACTTTCGTGTTTTGGTTTTATTTGGACCGGTACTGCGCTGAGGATCGGGCATTCTATTTTCCTCATCATCTTCCTCATCGAAATCCTCCTCATCCAAATCTTATAGGCCAGCAAGAAAAAAAAAACAAAAACATACAACAGAAGGGATTCGCTGGTGGTCACCCACCCAACTACTAACCTCCCGGCGTGTGGCTTAAGTACGGCTGAGCGGACGGGAAGCCCTGTTCTCCACACCCTGTGGTCGTATGTACCAACTTATCGGAAGCAATGACCTATATGCAGCATATGGAATTATTTTATAGGAGATTCGAGGTCTTTAGGGATCCGGTATTATTTATCAAGACTTTATACGAATGAAAAGCGGCCTACAGCCATCACTCTGGTTGGTTTAAGGCCTGAAGCTATCTATGAGGCCTACATACACCGTGCGAGGGTGGGTGGTTAAGCCCTACATCCATTCACCAGCAGACGCAGCGCGCAAAACCTTCGACATTATTCACCATAATGTGTTATTACTCCCAGTCACCAGGAAAGCCACTATGCTGGGTCATTTCATAGGTTAATACCCCCCTTGAATCTTCCACATGGATCGTACCGCCTCCGTAAGTTCTGCAATCTAGCGAGATGAGGCCCCCAGGTCTATAACCCAGTGTGAGAAGAGGGACAGGCACAAGAAAATCATCAACACACATACCTGTGCTGGATCATGGTAATGCTCTTACCCATTTGGCATGATATGAATTTCTGCATCGCCTCCCAATACGCTAGCGGGAGCTTGAGTAGCGAGATCTCGAGCCAGCCTTTCTTTAGAGGGGCTGGTACCCGCAGGATAGTATCCGGTTCCGAGCAGTAAAATATGTTTTCCACCACTGGGTCGTTACCAGGCACAGCTCGAAATGCCCCCCAGCGGATCGCAATACGTCAAAGGGAGATGTCAATTCATCCGATGTACCGATATTCCGACCTTTCACAAGAGTTTTCATTTACTGAGCTTAGTAGTTCGAAAATAAGATAGGTGCGGTCTCCGAATGAGAAATCGATTCCGCGGATTTTCTCGGACTATTTGATCGGCCTGATGACAGTCTCCTTAGAAATCTCCCGGAGCAGTAACGGCTTCCAGAGTTATTTCATTGTGCCCTTGACCATGCCCGCTTTCTCTGTACAGCAAGCTATATGAGTAACACCCTCTAGAATGAAGCATAAGAGCTTCCGCTTACCATGCAGCTTCGCAACCCCAGCAAGAGTTGTGATCTTGGTCGCCGAATGTTCTCGTTACCGGAAGCTCCCGTGGCCTTGGCCTCGAGTTGATCAAGCAACTCGCAGTCCATCCGGATCTTAACGGCGGTTTGATAGTCGCTACCGCCCGGAAATGCAGCCCGGCGCTGAGCGAAGTGGTCTCAGCGAGCAAGGGGTCCGTCGTGTTCGTCGCTCTCGATGTGGCGGACGAGGAATTCGTCAAGAGGTCGATGGAGGAAGTCACATCGGCTTTGGGTGGACGCAGTCTAGACATGATAATTAACTGTGCGGGCGTACACAGTTAGACCCCTGGCAAGGTGTCTCTCATGTATAGAAGCCCCCCTCCTTTTTTCTGTTGTATGTATGCAAAACCCACAGGCTGAGAGAATATATCAAAATAGGTCGGACCTCGCCTGGCAGCTTTCTGTCAACGTTACCGGCACGTATAACGTCCTCCGGCATTGCATCCCGCTTATGGAGTCGAGTAAGGTGAAAAAGGTGGTTAACATGTAAGTCAATGGAACCATTTCATCCTCTCTCCCCTTCTGTATACGTGTGGTGTAAAATGTCAACATATCCGGCTGCACAGTTCCAGTGCCTACGGCTCTATCAGCCTGGCTCGGCAGGTAGGCTTTGCCCCTTGTCCGGCATACAAAATCAGTAAAGCCGCCTTGAATGCATTGACCGTGTAATATGCTCTTTCGTATGAAAACGAGGAGTTTGTTTTTCTTGCAGTGGGCCCGGGTGTAGGTAGCTCCTTGTTGTCTATAGTGAGATCTACTCGATACTTACGAATGAGAAACTTGTGGCTGAAGAGTGATATGGGCGGACAAGATGCCGATCTTACTGTCCCAGAGGGGGCAGAGGCAGTGCTGAAGATTCTCATAGAAACCGACGGCAAGGATGATGGCAGTTTCAAGAATGTCCAAGTAGCAGGATGGGAGGGAAAGTATGATGGCGAGAATTTGTCGTGGTGATAGGATATATTCCAGGACTCACATACTACCTAACCACGGCAAAGATTTCCCTGCAGTTGCCTTGAGGGAAATATTAGAATAAAGAGCAGTTTCATTTACATAGACTCAATTCTACTTTTAAAATGAACGAAGTGAAAGCATATTTGTGTTTGTTGTATACTACAAAATGGTTTAGAAACCCCAATAACTTTGGTTATTTCTTTAACTATCAAAGGGGGATACAGATACCCACTAAATATTGGTAAACCAACTATTATCAGTAACTGAAATAAATTCTTCATTCTGAATAAAGACGAACCCCCACCTCGCCATGCAACTACCACTCGTACATCTACATCTATCAGAAAAACGTCAGTTTCGTCACTAATACGTGGGCCAGGCCCTATTCAAATAATGATGCTCTAACTAGATTGATCTAGATTTGGTCCGGGCAAATCCAGAGAGTTCGACTCGGAAGTGGCAAGTTGCTACATCTAAGTAGCACTGCAGAGATTTCTGTGTGGCATCTCGATGTTGATAGGCTCGCTGTTGCTGATCCTTCGACATTGACTTTGGTCCAGTCAATTAGCCATGAAATTGTCTCCATGTAAAGAAGCTCGAATGTAACTGAATCATTTGCCGGGATCGGGAGACCATGCCTGGAACCACTGACACATCAAACTGAGCTAGTAGATCCAATCAATAGAAACGCTTAGAAGAATCACCGACGCAAGAATCATCCTCCAGCCATGCTGTGGAGATGCTCAGAGTCTAGAGCTGGCGACCATTGCGCTTGACGCATCTACAGTGATCTCATGGACTGTGCAGCTGGACCACGGAAAATTCTGGGACCGTTAGGAGGCATAGTCCCGATGCGGTCGAAGTGGATGCCCACGGACATGCTTGCGTGCAGTATACTACCTGGCAAGCTAATGTAGTCAGTGAACCAATTTCTGATTCTAACATCATGACTCTGTTGCGGACAGTTCAGAGGTTCATAGTCTAGACCTGCACGGAACTTCCTAAAGCAGACGATTCAGATGGCCTTGCCTGCCTGCAAGGCCTTCGAAGCTGCCATGAGTTCTCACCTCATCCAACACATTTGTTCATGCCGTGACGTCTGCCAGTAGCCCTACCAGCTGCGTTGTAGCGATTATAGACGTGTCTGTGGGGCTATTATGGTGACTTCATGCAACCCTACCAGCAACACCCTGGCGATGGTAGGCGTCTCTGTGGCTATTACGGTGACTACATGATCTAGCCCTCGACTACTCGCCGGAAGCATCACTGGTTGAGCTAGATGCAACATATAGATCAGATCTCAGGCATCCGTTTTCAGTGTCAAGGTTCTTCGTTTGACCAGCTCTTGCATCATGATGCTACAGTACTGCTGGTTAGAGCTACGATGGCACAGTAGCATGTAGTATCGACAATGGTATTCCAAACATCACTACTCTTTGAGTTCAACATGTGGCCGGTATTCCTCCCGGAAGCTGAGGCAAAGGAGGATATCCCCACCCCAGAGTCCGAGAAAGGGCATACCACCACTGGAACAAGAGAGGGAACCCCCACCCCAGCGTCCGGAAATGGGCATACCGCCAACACAACTCATGGTACAGAGCTTGCATTTTGAACCCAATAAAAGACATTCAAATATAAAAATGCTAGAAGTCCCCGTCCTCCCACTCAGAAAGAAGCCAAGCATACAATTCTAAGATCAATTGCAATCGTCAAGAATCTTCATCAACCTCATCCAAGATGTCTTTTACATCCAAGCAGAAAGGACCTACCGCGGTCATCGCCAAGGATGCCAATAGCAAGACGGCGCAAGGCAAATATGCCATCGGCGAATGTGATCCCATTTTCGCCGCGGCCAAGGCTGGCCACTCCAAGGAAATCGAACGCCTGCTGTCCGAGAAGCCCGAACGACTCAACATGACATGCGCCGCATGCGACGGAATCACGCCCATCATGACTGCCGCCATCTGGAACCAGCTGGCGGCCGTGGAGCTCCTCTCCACCAAGGGCGCCGACGTCACCATCCGCGACGTCAACAGCTACACCATTCTCAAACCCACCCTTGACAAAGGCAATAAGGATGTGGCCGACTGGATCGTGGAGAACCACCCGGAGCTGATCGTGACGGACCCGCGCCTCCCCAAGGGCGAAGACTGGCTGAAGGCGCAGTTTGCCATCATGGCCAACAACATCGAGGACGAAGCCAGCAAGCCCCCCGAGGAAGTCCTCAAGTACCTGATCGACAAGTATCCGGACAGTCTCCCGTCCGACACGGGCCGCACCGTGTCCGAGGTCTACTGGGAGCATATCCTGCTGCGCTACATCGGCGATATCCCGCTGGACATTGAGCGGAACTACTCAACCGACCTCAAGATGGCGTTTGTGGGCACCTTTGACCGCATCCTGTACAAACACGAGGGCATCAAGGAATCGGCGCGACTGCTCAACAGCGTGCTGCCGACGACCCAGTACAATATCATCGGCACGCACGTTGTCCCCAAGCAGGGGTGGGTGACGGAGCGCTGGGAGTACCACGACAAAGTCAACAACTTGCAGGTGCTGGACGGCATCGATAGCTTTCTGATTGATGCCAATGCAGGCAAGATCGAGGTCATGCTGATCAACTACAATGTCTACGAGATGAAGTGGCTGGATGATCCCGAGAAGGGCAAGCCTGGGCCTGGTAAGATCTGTCCCGAGGAATCTAAGCGCTGACTTTGCGCAAAGACTTCTTGATGGGTTGGGGTGGCCGTGTGGGTATGTAGTGGCTCCTGGTTGCAGTGTGAGTTGGGAGATGGAAAGGTTATGAGTTACTGCTTTGGTTGGTGATTATCTTTGTTTAATAACTCGTATTTAGTTGCTGTTGTGTTGGACTTGTCGGTTTTAGATATAAAAGAGATGGAAAAACCAAAACAAAATGCCACTTATGTTTAAACTGGAATGATTCCATCAGTACTCCAGAGTGTAAGTTTACATATTCTGAGGCTAGGCATGTAACCATTCATACAGTAGGGCTTTGGATAATTCTTTATAGGGCACTTAAATTGACGACTAGGTTGTTAGGGTTCTGGAACCTGGGCATGGGATGGCGGCCATCCGGGCTTTCTTTTCTTTGTCTGTGCCGGCTTTGCCGGCTTTGGGATTTGGGTATGAGGATGCACAGTAGATGATTAGTTACTTATAGTTTCTCTCCGTCGTCGGGACTCACCTGGATGAGAAGAAAATATTAGGATATTATCAGGACAGACAGACCTATGAAGCATTCACACCCCATCGGGGTGTGTGCTGTGTCCGACAACACCCTTCAGACTTGGCCCGACGGCCGCTATGGCCCGCCGTACTCTCATTCATTCGCGGCAGCCGGTAATTGGTAGTTTCCTTATATTCTCTGGACGCGTCTCAGGCTGAAGCTGGTCGGCCACCCCAATACAAAAATGGCTGGCCGTTCATTATCATCCTGCACTCACTCGTCCATCTGCACTGATTCCTCCCCGCACGCTAAATCTACGGGCTACAAGCAACCAAGTCTAGCCCAACGGATTGCAGTTATATGGAGGAGTGGATGAAGTCAAAAAAGACGAAAGCCCATTCTCCAACGGAAACGCCCCAAGTGCAGGACGTTATATCGTATCTGTCCGCTTTCTATCACGGCCTTCCGGTGCGGATATTACCATCTGCGCTGCGGTTCGTGCCCTGGGACCAAACAAAAAAGTCGACTGCCAGGTCAACACCCCGGTATGTCGGACTCGCGATCGGAAATGAATGTGTCGGGATCAGGACCCGTGCGTCGCCGGACAAGGTATATCCCCGGCAACTCAATCTGGATGATCTGCTTGACGCCACGATCGGTATGCTTCCCAAGGATGCATACGCGCTGTGCTTCCTGGTGGACCACGACCTCTTCGAAGACGCAGACGATATCTTTGTCTGTGGTCGCGCGTACGGCGTCAGTCGTGTCGCGGTCTTATCCAGTGCCCGATACTGTCCTGACCTTGACGCGATCCAGTCAGTCGAGAGACTCCATGCCTGGCCGGCGTCGCATTGCACGACATACATCTAAGACTACTGTGCTGCTACCCGCCAGAGTAAGAAACAAAGAACATCAAAGTCCGGGCTCGCAGACAACACACCACTCAGGGCTGCGTTAACAGCCATTTCGACTCTCCCGACTCCCGACCCATCTGTGACTGCGACGGAGATGTCAGCTCTGTGGCTGGCGCGCATGTGTCGAACAGCCAGCCACGAGCTCGGCCATTGTTTTGGGGTTGATCACTGTGTCTATCACGCGTGTATCATGCAGGGCAGTGCGTCGTTGTCGGAAGACGCGCGACAGCCACCGTATCTGTGTCCGGTTGATTTGTCGAAGATCTTGCATGCAACGGGGTCATCGGCTAGTAGCCACTACCATGCGATGCTGGCATTTTGTGAGCAGCCACACGTAAAAGAAGCGCCGTTTTTCCGGGCCTTTGCTGCTTGGATTCATGCTATACTGGCGCAGATGTCAAACAGTAGCCACTGAGATTATATTATTTTTACGAAATTCGTTTTGGTATTATCTGGACAGTAATATTTTGTCGGTTGAAACTCTTAGTCGTCTATCCCGAATAGAACTGCCTTTTGAATTTCAATTCCTCACATTCATGTGACTGAACCTTGATGATATGATAGCTTCGCGCAGCAGCCGCGGCCAGAAATGCAGATGCGGCTGCTGGATCCGAATGCTCCAATCCGAGGACTCGGACCTCCCCTGCGCCAGCCGTTGGCCAGTGCCTAACGGAAGAAGTCCACACGCACGGAACGCACCACCCGCTTGTCGTACTGGTCCAGCAGGGCGTCGGTGACGGTGTCCAAGTCGGGCACGTAGATCCCGCGCGCCTAGCCGGTGAAGTGCTCGAGGTAGTAGAGCAGGGGCCGCAGGAGAGGCCGTGGGTGATTGCAGACGTAGTCGGTGCCATACAAGCCCTCCTATATGATTCCTTTCTTTGTTGTCTCTAGCACATACGACCACAGGGTGTGGAGAACAGGGCTTCCCGTCCGCTCAGCCGTACTTAAGCCACACGCCGGGAGGTTAGTAGTTGGGTGGGT
>KZ825797.1:229526-268262 GCA_003184645.1 Aspergillus ellipticus CBS 707.79 | reverse complement strand
CCCCGCCATGCCCCCGCAAAACAAACTCCCCGCCGTCGCCGCGCCCATCCCCCCGAAACCCGCTTTCGATACAAAACCCGCCCCCGTCTACGACACCAAACCCAAACCCCGTCTCTCAAACATGCCCTCATCCTCCTCCCTCACCGCAACCTACCGCTCTCAAGTCCAATCCCAATCCCAATCCCTACCCCAAACAACAGCCTCCTCCCCCGGCTCCTCCTCCTACCGCACCGCCCCCTCCCACTCCCCCTCCATCCCCTCTCCCTCCCCCGCCCTCAGCTCAGGAACCTCCGTCGCCGCCCGCGCCGACTACTTCTCCCGCCAACCAAACCTCATCCGTGCCCCGTCGCCAGGAGTCTCCGCCATCGCCGCCGCAAAGAAGAAGCCCCCGCCGCCGCCCCCGCCACGCATGAACTCCGCCCCGGCCCTGTATGTCACCGCCGTGCATGACTTCGCGGGCCAGAGTGCCGAGGACTTGGCCTTCCGCGAGGGAGACCGCATCCGCGTGCTGAAGAAGACGGATAGTACGGATGATTGGTGGGAGGGGGAGTTGCGGGGCAAGAAGGGCAGTTTTCCGGCGAATTATGTCGAATGATTTGCATTTCTCTCTCTCTTTCGATCGTATATCTTGATTTGTTAAGCTTTAAGGTGGGTTGGTTTTGTTTAGTGTGTTGGTTTGATGGTGATGGTGATGGTGATGAGGTTGTTGATAGTGGTAGTGGCGGTGATACCGATGCTGATTGATTGAGATATGAGGGATTGGGGCTGGGCGGATGTGTCGCATGAGATGGATAATGAATGATAATGGATCTATTTATTTTCCTTCTCGAGGTGGAATGAGATGAGAATGATTTGGGGATGTTTCGTTTTCTTCTTTTCTATTATTTTATCTTATATCAGCTTGTATTTAAACTCAAAATCATGCATGGATGGGGATCGTTTGTTATAGGGCATCTTTCTTGTCCGTTACTTCTACTTATACTTCTACTGAGGGTGTATGCTTCTACTTCCACTTCCACTTCTGTTTCTACTGGGAAGTATGCTTCTGCGTCTGCGTCTGCTGGTATACATAATTGTGTTGGATTGAATACTACAAGAGTCATGGAGGATCATAAGGGATTGATTTCAAGGTATTGTCACTCGTAGCCTAATGGTATTTGCTATCGTATACAGCCATTGAAACATCGACCCGACGAAGCTAAACACGGATCGAGGGGTATGGATACTCTCCAACTCCAAGGCCATACCGATGTGCATCTGCTTCTTGTCACTCACTAGACGAATGCACCCTCGGACGGCGCATCATCGGACATTTCGGTCCCCATGCGACGGCGCCGGCTTTCCAGGAACATCTCGACCATGTGCTTGCTCGACATGGGGGAGTAGGGATGCTGGAGCTGGCCGTCTGGGCTTGCAACGTCGCCGTATCCAGTCTCAACGCGCAGGTTCTCGTTGGTCAACTTTCGAGTATCTCGATGGACACGCGCCGATCTGTTTGGGAAGGCCTTCGAGTCCTGCGTGCCGGGGGACCATTTGGGACGGTACTGCCCATACCTTTTGTTCCCGTTTTGCCATTGGGGCCTGTCCGTCACGTCTCGTCTGGGGGTCGGGGAGTCAGGAGCTTGGGATCTGTTGTTCAGTATCATCTGCACCGGCGACAATGCAAGGCTGTTGGATCGTGTTTCAGTCTGATTAATGAAGAGGCTGTGCCCGCTAGAGCTACTTGATGCCTTTGGGGGTGTTGGGACTGGGGGCGGAGGAATTGGACCACTCAACTGTTCCTTGGGGGCTGCCACCGTGGTGCGCAGACTGGACGACCGGCTGAACGGACGGGAGAAATTGTTGGTTGCGGTTACTTTGCAGGTGGTCCACATATCATCGTCAAAGCTCTGTCGAGGGTTTCCTGGGTTTGGAACTGGGGTCCGGTAGGTGAATTGGGCGTCTTCGTCTTGAATCTGCGCTTCTTCGCGATAGTGTCGTCTTGTTGGTGTGACAGTCTCGATTCTGGCCATCTGACTTTGCATCCATTGTTGCCAATCTGCACTGGGCCGCTTGGACTCTGAGTCCCGAGGACCAGCGTTCCGTTTTGGAGAAATGTAAGCCGTCCTCTGGCTGGCAAAAATTGTAGCCATGCCCGGCTCCTCTTCGACATCTGGAGAGTCAGTGACCAGCCTCTGGTTCATCCGATCAGGCGTATTGCCACTAGTCGTCCGAGAATAGACGCTGGGGGAGTCAAAAATCGCATCCGTGCTTGACGGTCTGCTTGCTTCTTCAGGTCGTTTTCTAGCCTCAAAAGGAGAATCTTCATAATCAAACACGTAGGGATTCCGGACATCACCTTCTCGAAAGTGCTGCGGTCTGTGAGCTTGCTGCTGACCCTGTGGCTGCGCTTTGGGAGTCACCCCTGCGTTGGCTGTTGTAAATGAGCCTGGCGATTGCAGAGACTCATTGCTGGCAATCATACGGACTGTCTGTCTGCTACGCGGCGCATACACAGAGGATGCCGGTGTTGGGACCGCGCGATGCTCCTTGACATGACCCAGAACGACTTCTTCGCCGTCACCTTGCGTCTTGTTTCCATCAATGCGCCTCATCAAGGCAGAGTATAGACGCTGGCTGTCCACGATGCCATTAGGCCTTGAGGGACTATCACCAGCGTTAGACTTGGGAAGGTTCTGGCTCGAGTTACCCCGTTCATCGATAATAGACAAAGAGCTGCAGCCACCTGCTTTGCGTGTTACAATTGTGTTTGCTATGGTCGAGTCCGCCCAGCTCGTGACGCGAGAGCGACTTGTAGCAAAGCTTTCCGAGCTTCCAGAACGCCGAATATCGATCGAGCCCTCACCACCATTCGATCGCACGGAACCAACTGCCCCAAAGGCATTATTCGCAGAATCAACAGGTTGAGTCTGTTCCTGCACACCGGAAGGCACCATCTCAGCCTGTGCCGGAGTCGACAAAGACTTCGAAAACCCGAGCACTCTCTTAAGCCCTTTCTTAATAGACGACGAGAGCGACCTTGTTTTCCCATACGCCGAACCACCAATATGCTGCTGCACCGACGACGGCGTATTCACCGCATTCGCAGCCAGGGTCGTAGTGCGCAACGTTTTCCTAAACGGCTTATGCTCCCGCCTCGACTTCGGCACCGACAACGACGACCATCTAGTCTGCTGCGAACCGTCCACCGACTGCTGATACTGATCCCTCGCCAGCTCGATCGCCGCATCATGACTCTTCGCATGCCGCAGCGCATTCGAAGCCTGGCCGTCCCCTCTGAAAAACGACATCGAACGCCGCAACGTCCCATACCCGCGCGAACTATCCCGCGACTGCATCGCCTCCACGAAGCTATTCCTACAAGACTCAGACGACGGGGACCCGTAGTACACGCGCGATGAACGGTGTCCTCCAGTCGAGAACATCGATCGTGATTTACGTAGTCGTCTGTAGGACGAGTTCAGGGTGGAGTCCGTAGCGTCGAGGCCGCGGAATTCGCTGATGGAAGGTAGACCGGTATGGTCGAGACCCTGGGAATCATTGTTCTCGGTAGTTGACCGACGCGAGGATCTGTGATCAGCAGCGGTGGATGATGTCTGTCGAGATCCGGCGGGTCGATGTCTCCGCGGAGGCACGGCCATGTTGCTGGGTCCGCCGAGCGCGTCGTAGGAGCACCTGGACCCCAGCATGGCGCGCGAGGCGGCTGTCGTGGCTTGGTGTCTGGCGATCTGGGGATCGAAGGGCTCGGTGGATTGCGAGCTGTGGTGGCTTCGCCGCATGGATCGGGAGGATTTGGATCGGCGTAGATAATCCATCGCAGGGATGCGGGGGGTGGATTTCTAGCGATAGAGGTGTATTCTGCACGACGTAGTGGATAGGAGGGTGATAATGGGATGTTGCAGCGATGCCGCTGCGGAGGGAGATTGAAGCCTGTGGATGAGGCCATTGTTGGTGGTGAGGAAGGCGCGAGTTGGGGACGGGCAGCGCTCTTGCTGATTTGAGCATGTCGAGCTGCAATTACTTTGACGGTGATGGATATGATGGATACAGTTGAGAGTGCTCTTAGATGGATAATAATATTGGATTTCTATAACATAGACAGCTAGGTAGTAATTGTTCCTTATCAGCATTAGATATTCACCCTTAAGTCCAACATATCAAGCCCAGTATCCAATCTCTAGATATGCATTTCGCCTTCATCCAGTTTAGTAGTATAGTACCTCACCACCATAACCACCTAGAACCCCAGAATATAATGCTGCTGAGAGGAAGATTATTCCGAGTTCGCCACAGAATCACAATCCTACCCCGGATTCACCCACCCCCCCAGAGCCATGGTAGAACCCTCACCGGTGGTCGCTATACACAACCCAAAACGTGATATGTACAGCCTCCAGACCAAACCAGACCAGACCACCATCCAAGGTCTAGCCAGGATGATCAAACCCTCAGTCCGGCCAGACCATCCTCCCTCCCTCATCCATCCATACTTAAATGAAACGCATCCTGCCACCTTCACATTCCGATCGATTAGCAAAGCTTAAAATTAATTGCCTTCCTTCCCATCCATCCATACTGTGTACACAACAATCCCGATACATAGCCAACCCCCCCCTACCCAATTGTGAACCCAATTACCCAAACCCAAACCCAACCCACCCAAATCTCACATCTCATATCTCATCCCATATCCCAGACATCCGCTATGCTATGCCATGCATAACCATGACACACAAAACCCCCCGGTACCCAAAAACATGACCCCGACGGACAACAAAAAAGTCCCAATTTTCGGTTCGGTTGGAGGGTACCCGCCGAGACACGGGAGGAAAAGTTGAGTGTTTCGGTTCGGGGGAAGCCGTGCCTGCGCTCCGGAGATTCTTGTTCTTGATGCTGATGCTCGTGTCGAGTTGAGTCGAGTCGAGGGGTGGTCTGGACCGTCGGGGACATGCGCTTTTTGTGTATATACATACTTATGCCGTGGTGAGGTGGTGATGGGGAAGATCGGCGGTGGGGGCTTGGAGGTCCGGTTTATCGAATATTCCGGTCTACAGGATACATTGGGAGGGGGTACTAGTCAGCTGGTATTTCTTTGGCCGGAGAGTGAGAGGGAGAGTGTGGGTTGCACGAGCAGTCGCACTGCGGTGAATATGTAGGTAAGTAATGGAATGTGATGCGATTATGCGTATTCCGTATCCCGTATCCCTATCCCGTATGCGCACGCCCTCCCGATGGCCGCGCCAGGGGACCCGAGCCGTCCACTCCGCACGCACAGGCCTGATGGTTGGGTTGGGTTGGGTTGGGTCCTGCGCTGTCAAGACTCAAGCGGTGATGACGACGCCGCGCCAATCAGCACGGCCGGGGGATACCACCGCACGCCACGCGTAAGTTCCTGCTCTTGGCTGTCCCCTCTGTTCAGTGCCCACCCCGGTGTGCAATGTCCACTGTGCAGTGAGGGCATACGTAATGGCAGAGCTCCTCACGGCACGCGATGCCCGATTGGGGGTGCGCGAGGCAGCAAGGGACTGGGAGAGCGACTACCGGGACTGAAGAAAGGGCGGCAGGCAGGCAGTCGGGGTCTGGAGCTGGAGGGCCGCCTGTCATCGGGGATCGCTGGGCCTCGCTGGGCCTGTGATCAGTGATCAGTGATCGCTGGCTGCACTCTGCAGGGCCCGGGCCCGGACTCACACGGACCACGGCCAGCCCGGCTGGTCTCAGCGCGCATCCATGGAACGGCATTCTGCAAAGAGCAAACAATTCTACGGAGTCCAGAGTATCCCGACTGGGACATGCCCGAGGAGAGGGCAGGGCGGAGCCTTGCGGTTCCGAGGTCGATTCCGCTGACAAAGAGAGGATGAAAAGTAGAAATGGGTATAAGTATTCAGTATCCAAGATGAGGTAATCGATCGTACAATTAGCCGAATGGGTATGAGTATCGACCAACGATATTACAGAGCACACATGACATGAAAAAGAAAAAGTACACCGCGGAAGGGGTGTATGGAAGCAGACAACAAAGACAGGGACAGAAGTAAAAAGAAAGGGTAGGGAATCAGATCCATCAGAAAAAAAAAAAGAGGAGGAAGGAGAGACGGGGAGAAGATAAAGGAACGTGGAGGAGGAACAAAGATATCCGCCAGCGCCACCACTGCTCGCCCGCAGCAGCAGAAATCCCGAGCATCGCTCGTCTCCGGCCCTTGCCCGCTGAGAAGGCCCGGAGGTGGAATGTGAATCCCACCGGATATCGCGCACGCGGTTGTTGTCCCTGCCAGGTCAAAAAGTAAAAAAAAGATCATAGCCAACCCGGCAACCCACCCAGTCGCCCATTAATAAGATATAGATAACCCCTGCCGTAGTAGTTCCGAGTAAAAGCCGCATATACACCAACCCACTCGTCTCCCGCGACTCAGTCCCGCATCCCGATGAACCCGAGACCGGCGCGAAAGCGAGAACGAAGACCAGTTCCAGACCGCCAGGTAATGAAATCGACAAAGCCGCCCTCGCATGATATAAACAGATGATCGATCAAACTCCCAGCAATGCATCAAGTCAGAGCATCAAGCCGAATGTGGTAGAAGCGAAGCGTAAGCGCGAGAGAGAGAAAGGCAGCGAATTTTCCTGGAATCGTCCGAGCCTGCAGGACCCCGAGGAAATCGGTCCTGGAGGGACCTCCGCACCTTTTTCGCATATTTTTTTTTTTCGTTTAAAAAAAAAATACACCAGGTGATCGTAGCGATGTCGTTTCATTATATACAGCGTTCGAGCTCCTTGTATGGCGAATCCCGCAGGATCTCGGACGGCAGAGCTCTCCGGTAGTCTCTGGGTTGGGCGAAGGGGGAAGCGGATAGAGGCCGGCGCAACTTCAATTGCTGGATTAATTTTTCGCGTTAGTGACTGAGTTTCACATGGAGGGCGGGCGAGACCCGGAGATGAAGCTCGAGGCCAATGACATACCACGCAGTCAGAGCATTTCCCGCCGGAGATGTTGACGCGGCCGCGGCAGCCGCGAGGATAGTTGGCGCAAGAGAACATGTCGGTGGAGGGTGGTGGAAGAATAGGGCAAAGGTTGATCGAGGCCGCGGTTCAAGAGAAAAGGATGTGTCCCGTCAAGGGAGCTTTTCTAGGGCTGGGGGGGTTTGTGTCTCGGAGCGCAAAAGCAGGAGGGGGAGAGAGAGAGAGAAAAGCAAAAGCAAAAAAAAAAAAATATTAAGACCAAACGGCTCTGGAGGAGATAATGAATAATAATGAACAGAAAAAAAACAGCCCCAATCGCAAGCCACGGGGCAATTACGTCAAGATCGCAAGGCCGTTGTCTTGCAGCGGCACCAGCAGGGGGGAGAAAAAAGAAGCCGTAGTTAGGCGCGCCGGCCGGGGTCCGTTGAGGTTCTAGCGCTGAGGTTGGGCTGCGCCACTAAAGTGGGTGGATGGGGCGAAGAGAGACAAAAGGTCAAGCAGCAGTGAGTGAGTGCAACGGCGAAGGAATGGACGGAGGGATAAAGGGGTGCAGGGGGGTGAATCGAACGATCAACGGTCAATTATCACGCGGAAGAAGCAAAGAGAGGGAGCGACGAGGGGTTCTAGGAGGAAAAGGAGGCAAATTTGAGGGATCTCTGCGATTTATATCGGCAATGGAGATCTAAGCGAAACGGTTGCGACGAAGATCGGGGTACGGAGTACAGGGTCGTCGAACGTTAAGGATTAGTGATAAATAAAATCAGAAAATATCAACAGATAATAATAATATCCCAGCGCGCTGTCCGGATGGTCGTAACAGGCAAAAATATTAATTTTGGGTTCCATGGCATCCAACGGGCCACGGGACGGGGCAAGATGGAGCCCGTGTGTATATTGTTCTGATGCAGTCCTCGCATGCAATTGGAGCCAGATCCGACAAGGTACCCTACGGGCCACCGCTGCGATTTGCTACCCTTGCGGCACCGGTGACAGGAACGGTGGCGATGCGCGATCATAATAAGATGACAAGATGACAACAATAATCATCCTCAACGAATGGCCGGTCTCCCTGGCTTACTACTATCAATCTGGACTCGAAGCTTCTAGGGAACCGCCAGGCAGCTGTCGCTACTCGCTTGACATCCTGGGCATCACCGACTGCCTGCCACTGGCCGTGGAGCTTGGCGCACATTATTTCGTCCATTGTGATGTTTATTGATTTTCCAACCGCCATTGGCTGTGGCATTCCCAGCAGTGGACTCCGCATTTCCCGGCGGGTTGTTCGAGAGGGCTCAGGAAGGGGAAGAAAGGAGGGGGCAAAGGGAAAAAAAAAAGTGCTCCCGAACCTACCTACGGAGTACCTTACCTACCTTACAGCCGCCTGCCCTCATGTAACAGCTTGATCGCCCGAATGACTCGCAGTGTTGGCCCCTGATTGACTGGCCGATGGGCGACTTGATTGCAGGGCGGCGTGGGCCCTGTCAGAAGAGTGATTTTCACGGCTCAGCAGTACATAATCGCGCTGCGGGCGTCGTCGACTGCGTGGGTGCGTTGAACAATAAGATAATAATTGGGCGGCCCACTGTTACCAACAGCCGGCATCGTCGTGGCCACTGGAGTTTCGGATTGATGAGGGTAATAGAGCCGGAGCATCAGAGTCTGGATCTTGGGCCCGAACCGTCGCACCAAGAAAGTTTCCACTGTTTCTGGAACGTCGACTGAGCTTCTCTCCTTTTCCTTCCCGTTTCCCCCCCTCTTTTTTTTTTTTTTTTTTTCCCTCTCTCTGCTCCCCCTCCCTCAACCCCCCCATGCCTATTCACTATTGCCTCTTACCCCCTTTTGCTTCATTAGTGCCTTTCTCGTCAGCGGAGTCGGCTGTCGGAAGACGCGGGAAGTGTGGCCAATGGAAACGACCATTTACTGCCTGCTCTTTGTCCTCACCCTGGCAGGGCCAATTGGCCATAATAATAATAATCCATGCCAGCCCTTGTTACTGCGATCGGGTGAGTCAGAAGACAACCTAGAACGACTGGATGACGCCGAGCCGTTGCCTCTTGCATGCCCGCATCCTGGAATCGCGTGTCACCACGACTGTAGATCCCCCTCAATTGCCTTGTTTCTGCGGGCATTAGGCATTAGTATTGCGTTCCAAACTCCCCCCAGCATCATCGGATACTGTCTAGTGTCTAGTGTCTAGTGTTTAGGTGGGAAGCAGGAGGTCTCATGAGTAACCAACAGTGTTGCCAGTGCTGGGAGGTTCCGCACCGCTGGGTTGGCAAAGTGGGGAGAGGGGGGACACTACGGACAACACAGTGTGAATGACGAGCGCCGCAAAGCCGCGAACAGGACGGAGTAAATCCGTAAACCCTTGCCAGATGACGGGCATTGCGGGCAATGTCTCGGAGAACAGTCCACAGTCCATAGTCCACAGTCCAGTCCGCGGAATACGATCAGCAAGTAATTCAGCCTTGTCAACGGCGGACTTTTGGGGCTGTCCGTCATAATTCATCATGTCATGGCTCGATCCTCTCAAGGACGAGCAGAGCAGGGCCACTGCCACTGCCCGGGCAGAGTGATCGTGTCAGATGAGGGTTGTGTTCCTGTCTGCCGCGATTGGTCCGCGGGCCTCCCCAGCCTCAGGCTTCCGCGAGGTGACAGCCTACTTGTGTCTTGTCAGTGGCCTGGCTGTCCAGGGCCGATCCACTGATCCAGACATTCCGGCCCGGAGGCCCAGGCCTTGGCCGTCATGCCCATGGTGCTGCGCATCCGAGCCCTGGCCTGGTGAATGGCTGCGCATGGGAGCGACGGGAGGATGAGGAGGGACGATGAGGGGAAATGGGAAGCACTGCCAATCTCACGCCGGTCACTTGACCTCCAGGCGATCATGTGCCTGTTGCTGAGCCTGTTGCTGAGCTGCCTATGCAGGCCTGTGGAAGGTGACAGCTTCTACTACTACTACTACTACTACTACTACTACTACTACTACTACTACTACTACTACTACTACTACTACTACTACTACTACTACGACGACGACGACGACGACGGAGTAGGACTGACTAGTCGTACTTGCTACAGACTACAGAGTGATAGTCCCCCTCTGGACCATGGACCGTGGGTGTCGTCGTCCTGGGTCGTCCTGCGGCTACCCGACCGACCGACCGTCTTGGTGTTCGCCCTCGTCCTGCTTCGGTGCTTACCCTCTGCTGGGTATCTCGGGTCATCAATCACCATGGATGATGGCTCAGATTGGGGTCTGGACAAGGCTTGGCTGCGCCGGACTCCGTGGCTTCTTACCTAACGTGCCTATCTACTTCGTACCTGCCCGTGCCACCGTCCTACCAGCCCCAGGGTCCAGTGATGTCAATCCTCCCTATATCTACTCCGTACCCGTGTAGCAATAATGTCATGGACCAAATTGGACGCTCTAGGCAATTGGCATTCATCGTATGACACGTCTGCTGCCACCGTTGGGCTGCAAATTATGCCGAATTAATCTCGCTCCCGGCCGGCAAATTATGGGCAATGGAGGTATGGAGGTAACTATGGTTATTAACTTATTAAACCTTCCCGTCCAGGGCAATGCCCAGGGGAGTTGATGTCCACCAGGCTGGCTGTAACCGAATCTTGTTGCCCATCGGTGTTGGTCGCTAATCGGTTTCACCAGTGAGCTGAGCGGGGCCTCTAGTGGACGAAGGTCCAAAACCCTTTCTTTAGTGCCCTTCGCTGCTACGGAGTAGTACTACTAAGTAGTGTCTCGGGCCCGGCCTCCCCTCTTGCTTCCTTCTCTCAATCTCAGTCCCCTCCTCCTCCTCCTCCTCCTCCTCCTCCTCCTCCTCTTCCCCCCCCTTGCTTGGCCTTAGATTGCCTGAATTGGCCCGTCTGGCGACCCCCCCCCTCTCTTCAATAGCAGTCTATAGTTCATAATTAATATATATTCGCAGATGATCGCTTAGTAAAACAATGTAGTTCCCAAACCAATCACAACCAGAATGCCGACTACATCTGGAACCCGGATACAGTCGAGACACATCTGAATCCGTACCCACTAGTCGCAAGGCTACGGCCCAAAGTCCGTCAGCGTCCCGAACTGACCGGGGCCAAACTTTCCTCTGTAACGGCGCCATCGCCTCCTCCCATCCGGCTCCCAGGATACGTAAGCCGGGCTCGCCCTTGCCTGGCCACTAGCTTGTATCTCGTATCCAGCTAGAATTTGGGATACCCGGGCGCGCGAAGTCTAAGCCTTGGCTTATACCCGTGCAACGGACTATCCAACACGAAGACAGCGCCTCTCTTGGGATGCAACTCCCAATTTCTTGGCTGGGTTGAGCCGCGCTTCATTCTGCCTTGTCTTGTCTTGCCTGGTCCTGGTTTGTCGACCGTTCTAGGTCTGTTTTTCAGTTCAGCTGACCCGGCGTATAATCCAGATGCTATAGCTTGTTTGGTCCCCACAGCTGATGCGATCCAATCCCGTATCACCATGGACGCGACGCCATCGACTCAGTCTGCCGCTTACCCGACGAGGGGGGAGATCTAGTGTTGCGCCAAAGACTTTGGAGAGGACGTGGAATCCGGTAGACAGGATATGCCCAGCGTTTGAGCGTGAAACCCGAGCTCTGGGGGGGGTCGGGGCAATCACAGTTCATGCCGACTCTACTGGTAGGCCGGAGATCGGGGTGATCGACATGGGGCAGTTTCACACGGAGTTCGCACTCGCAGCACTGCAAGCCTGCAACGCATCTTCAGATGCTAAACAACGATCGAAGCACGAGCCATGCCCCCAAAATTCCCACCGTCGTTGCCACCAACAGGACGTTCCCTTCCCAGGTCCAGCCCAGATACGCCAAACAGCCCACCACGAGCTCCTTCCTTCGCGCCTCCTCTCGTTTACGCCGCCATTCTGGATCGATCGGAAAGGGGGCCACGGGTTCCGTCGCCTCCTCTAGTCGCTTCGGCTGGGCGGGCACCGACACCACAAGAGCAACAGCGCGATGGTCGGAGGTTGGAAACAGCGGTAGCGCATCGTACCGCAAAGGTCGGACCAGTCCTGGCTTGCCCATGCCCGGTGGGGTATTATCCAAATATAACACCCGGTCACACCAACTGGGCCACCGGGTTCTCGTCCACTGTCTATCCGAACGTGCACTGTCCACAGTCGCATCACTTGCAGCCTGACGTGCTGCCAGCGCGTATTTGTAAGTCGGCGGGAAGGTGATTGGCGCTTCCGAGAGTCCGTGAAAACACCGGGACTGGCCCATTTCGCGGGACAGCTGATCCTGTTTCAGGAGATGCGAAAAGTGTCGAGGATCCGAGGGGTCTACATCCGCCCGCGGGAATCGGGTATGGTCATCTTTTTGCGGCGACACGCTGGACGTGCGGTAATTGAGGTCTCCCGCCAGGAATAGGTAGCTTGCAGGGATATAGATGCCGCGCCGATCTTGCTGGGGACTAGACGTAGATTCCTGGAGCAGGAGCTCATTCTCTGACCCGCTGCCTGTTTCGACAATTCTCCGACCCGCAGACGGTGGTCGGCTAAATACCAGTCTTTCCACCAAGCTGCGCCAATTGGCGTTCCTCTGCTCCAAGCCGTACTCCATCGGGGCAAGGTGCGCGGCGACGAACGTGAAGTCTACGGGGTCACCGGCCAGTTTCGGGGCTGTGTAGCTGACTCGGGCCCCAACGGCGCCTTTGTTGCCCATTTCTTGGAACCCGAATCCTACCCGGGCCGTATCGACGGACGAAACGTGGTCGGCAATGTCCGACCGAGCAAACACCAGGAGACCCGTCATGCCAGAATTATCGGTCAGAAGGTTGACATAATGGGTATCCCAGCGCTGGGCCACGGCGCGATCCACCACTTGTGTCAGAGATGTGAAGTACGGGGTGAGGAACGAGCCTCCGAGGAATGCGTAGGCGAGGGGAGCGATCTCTTGGAGGGAGAGCACCACGAGGTCGGGGGGTGCTGCGGAGGAGTCGGGGCCATCGAGGGGCAGGGCATCGAAGAAGTGCTGGGAGAAGCGATCGACGTCGACGAGGTTCCGCGCACAGTTGAAGGTGAGCAGGTAGATCGTTAGAGAATCCATGATGGTCGTTCTGAAGGGGTGGGTATGGAATGAGACCGCAGCATTGGGGGGGAGAGGGACGAGGAGCTGAGGTTGAGTTGGAAGTTGGGGAGTTGCTCGGGCTGCGAGCTGGGCTGCGAGCGGCGGCCGATCAGTGGAGCCGCCCGCAGCGGATGAGATCATTGTTGATGGATGCTGCATCGTGCATCGTGCATTGCATGCCCTCTCTTTTGGGTGGTCGACTGTGGCTGGAGACCAGTTGATATTTTTGACGGTGTACATTGAGCTGCATGAATGGATTGTGGCTTTATCTGTGATTTAAGACCTGCTGTAGGGTGTTTGGTGCGCTAAAATGGTTTGGTTACCGTCACACCACAATATATAATGTGGCGGGGTACTATACAGCAAACGGGGTATGGTATGCGTATTGTGACCATTCCTCTCAACACAGCATCGCCAGCGCGTCTACAGCTTCCCTCTGATTTCCTTCTCCAACTCAACCAGCAACATCCCTTCTGCCACATCCTCTTCTTCCTCTTCCATCTCAAAGACCCATTGCGCTCGTCCGGCCCGAGGACTACGCACCTCCAGCTCCATCTTCATTTGCTTGACAAAGGCAACCACTTGGTTCTCGGCTACCAAATCCCCTGCAGAAACCAGGACTTCAATGAGCCTCCCAGAGAGGGGAAAGACAATGTGTCGTGGGTTGTTCATGTCGCCGCGCCGGCGAGAAGACGTGGTTATCGTAGATGCCCCGGCTGGAGCCGCGACGAGCTGTAGTCGATGAGCCGTGGAAGAGGAGGGTGTCCTGTACTCAACTTCCGCTGATAACGAGGTAGGGAAGTCGTTTCGGAGCACACGAGTTATCTGGAGGTGATGCTGTTCTTCTTGCTGCTGCGGGGGTGCATTGAGTGGTGTGAGGCTGATGGACCAGGCATCTCCCCGTCGGAACAACAGGTTCGAAGTGGGCATACTGGGAGGTGCGGGAGACTGAGACATTTGCGTGGATGGTTGGGTAGGACATGGCTTCAGAGCACTTGCCCCCAGCTGAAGTATCTGATCTAGACGTGACTCCAGCCATTGCGTGTCAATGTTCCCGGCGAGGAAGTCTTCGTGGCCGACGATCCCCCGCAGCAACCCCAAGTTGGTCTGGATACCCGCCACTTTTGTGTCTGCAAGTACTCGCTGAGCCTTCAATACAGTCGCTTCCCAAGTAGACGCGGTGACGATAACCTTGGCCAGCAGGTTGTCGAATTGCGTGCCTATGACCACGGGGCTTGTATTGGCCATGCTGATATGCGTATCGACTCGAACACCATGACCACTGGGAACAGAAAACTCGGTTACCTTGCCTATACTGAGCGAGAAGTTATTGCGAGGATCCTCTGCGCATAATCGAAGCTGAATTGAATGGATACGGGATGAAGGTGGCGTCGCTTCCTTCAAACCGAGTTGCGCGAGAGTGCACCCTTGAGCCAGTTGCAGCTGTGATAATACCAGATCCACGCCGGTAACTGCTTCGGTGACGGTGTGTTCCACTTGCAGGCGTGGGTTTATCTCGAGAAAGTAAAACTCTCCCCGGTGTTCGTTGACTAAGAACTCAACTGTGCCCAGGGATCTATAATGGATGGCCTTAGCCATGCGGAGCGCCGCATCTACCACTTGCTGCACAAGACTCCGGTCCTTGATCGAGGAGGGTGCTAATTCGACGACCTTCTGGAAGCGACGTTGTATGCTGCAATCGCGTTCCCACAAATGTCGCACATGCGCCCCATCGCCTATGATCTGCACCTCTATATGACGAAACCCAGTCACCGCAGCCTTTTCCACAAAAACAGTCTGTGATGGGGATTCACTTGTCGCGCCGCGGACCGCGCTCTCCAGTTGGTCGTCTCGTTGAACAAGCCGTATCCCACGCCCACCACCGCCATCTACTGATTTGATCATCACAGGATACTGTACTTGATCTGCAAATGCCCGGATATTGGCTAGATCTGCCGTGGGCTGTGTCATTGCCGGTAAAACGGGAACATTGCAGTCATTGGCTAGCTGCTTCGCTTGAAGCTTATCGCCAGTCCGAGTCAGGCCCCCCCCCCCCGGGCCCTATGACTGTAACTCCAGCAGCGTGCATGCGGGTCACAAATTCGGCACTTTCACTGAGGAAGCCATATCCAGGATGCACAGCGTCGATTGCATGCTTCTGAGCGAGACGGACTAAGAACGGAATGTCCAGATATGCAGACGCCGACGAAATGCGCAAGGCCTGATGTGGACAGCCAATTTCGCAATGCGAGCGATCATCATCCGTATATATGGCAAAGACCTCGATAGGAGGCGTAAGCTCACGAGCAGCTTGTATGATACGGACGGCGATTTCGCCTCTGTTTCGTCAATTAGGGGTTCTATGAGCGCATTGATTGGCGAAGAGATTCGCACCTATTCGCGACGAGAAGCCGCTGGAGAGGCTTGGGAGATGACATGTTTACTGCAATGAACGATCATTGAGGTAGAAATGGCTCTTATCAGCTTGGGGTTTCGCGTGGTTGCATCTTTCGATCTGTCGTCTCCCTCGGACCTCGGAGCTGATATAATCTACCCCTCACGGGCAACGAACAGCATCAAAACTAGGGGTTTTGCAAGAGAACAAGCTCAAACTAGAACTGTACAATATACTCAGCAGATACATCATGTCAGATGACGGCGAAAAAAGCAAGCTCAAAGCCAATGCGCAGTCCCAACAAGCATCGAAACGACTTCGCCAATTGGCCTCACACCTGCCCCCCGATTACTCCGATGTGCTCTCCCAAATCAACTCTCTCCGCACGCTGGCCGCAACCCCGGATACTTCTCGCCGTGGATATGTGCGCCAAAAGCAAGCTGGGAAGTTATGGGTGCGTGAGCGCCTAGAACAACTTCTCGACCGCGACAGTTTTCGCGAAATTGGCTCGCTTTCCGGTACAGTGACATGGGAGAAGACGGGGCCCATGAGCGAGAAGCCCGTCGCATTCGTGCCAAGTAATAATGTTCAGGGGATGGGGAAGCTACATGGTCGGCGCGTCCTACTGACAGCAGATGATTTCACCCTGCGCAGTGGACATGCGGATGGGGCATCGCACGGGAAAACGATATATCTGGAGAAGCTGGCGCTGGCGCTGAAGTTGCCCGTAGTAAAGCTGGTCGATGGAAGCTCAGGTGGAGGCAGTGTCACCACCATTCGCACGGCAGGCTGGAGTTATTTACCTTATGTGTCCATGTACAAGCATGTAGTGGATCAGTTGAACCAAGGAATCCCAAACTTGGGCGCGGTTGTCGGGCCAGCTGTGTGTATTCTCCCTCGACAATGCTTTGATTGACACAGTGTTATTTTCGGACTGGGGACACAAGCTGATAATTATCTACAGATTGGCCTTGGGGCAGCACGCGTGGTGTCCTGTCATTTTTCTGTCATGGCGGCAGATGTGGGATCATTATTCAATGCAGGCCCGGATGTGGTCAAGGGTGCCACCTTCGAAGAAGGTTTAGATTTCCAAACTCTGGGTGGCCCAATGGTTCATTACACCAATGGAACTATTGATAACCTGGCTGCCAATGAGTCCGAATGCTACGCTCAGATGCGCATAGTGTTGGGCTATTTGCCAAACTCTGGTCGGGAGGCACCACCAGTAATCACTGCAGATGACCCCGAAGACCGAGAGGACGAGGCACTTCGCCGGATCATTCCCCGACGACAGGCACGCATGTACAATCCACGGACCATCATTACGAGTGTAGTCGATGACGGGTCATGGTTTGAGATTGGAGCACTTTGGGGCCGCACTGCCATCGGAGGCTTGGCACGCCTGGGTGGACGACCGGTGGGCATAAAATCCCTCAACTGCGAGGTGAATGGAGGAGCACTAGATGCCTCCGGGAGCCAGAAACTTGCACGATTATTGAAGTTGTGTGACGTGATGAATCTGCCTGTGTTGCAGTTCATCGATGTTCGTAAGTAACTCCCAATCTCACAACAGTCCACTTCACCATCTGAGTACTAAACCGTGATACAGCCGGATATGCTATCGGAACCGTGGCCGAACGCTCCGGGACTATGCGCTGGGGCGTGGAGCTAGGCAAGACATACTTCACGACGACGACCCCGTTGTTCAACGTGATTACGCGACGAGCCTACGGGGTGGCTGGAGGGCTTATGCTAGGTGCTCGCGACCCAGTCATGCAAGTTGCCTGGCCATCGGGCCAATGGGGCTCCCTGCCACTAGAAGGTGGGATCGAGGTCGCTCACCGTCGCGAGCTACGCGAGGCAGAGAAGACAGGTCAGAAAGAAGCGCGGTATCGCGAGCTAGAGGAGGAATATCGTCATCTGATGAACCCGGTCCGGACCGCGAATGCATTCGGCGTTGAGGAGATTATCGACCCGAAGGATACCAGACAGGTCTGCTGCGCCTGGGCGCGACACGTGTATCAGACCCTGATGCCAGAACGGTTGGCGGACCGCGCCGCAGGGAAACTCCAACCGGTGTTCGCATAAGCACTAGAAGCAGTGTAGCCCATTAGCGGCTATATGAGACTTGATACTGTCTCACACATGAGAAAAGGAAATAAAAAAAAAATCCCATTCTAGCTCGCCCATAGCTTTCCAGCTTCCACCTACCCCATCCCCCACAGTGAGACATCGAACCGAAGAGGATAGATAATAGATCCCTCAAGCCCATAGCCTACATCGGGACATATCTCCAGAATTAGCCCAACCCATGCACCTAAAAAAAGACAGCCTATCCACACCCAGGCAACAAGAATCGAACTCCCGATCTGGCAGCCGAGCAGCCCGAGCCCAGGAACTACGGAGTACTAGTAGTAGTTCCGTAAGTCGTAAGTAGGTAGGTTCAACGCATGTCTCTCATTAATATACAATGCCCCCACTCCTTAGCCCTAGCCCACCGAAACAAATCCAATAATCAATAATCCATGCATTCGACTAATCAATAATCTCCAGCCCCAATCTCGGACCTATCCATAAAAACGGAGTAGTCCTATCTATCCGCGAGAACGGAGTAATCCATGTGAATCATCGAGAGGAGAGGTCCCTGCATCGGATCCTTAGTGGGACCATACAATATACTTAGTAGTAGTGGTAGTGGTAGTGGTTCGTTCATCTCGGTTACGCCCGGTCTTGTCTGGTCTGGCCTGGCCTGGCAGCCCTGGCAGGTGGGGTGGAGAGGGTCTCGGGAGGGAGGGGAGTAATCTACTCGAGATAGTATTTTTGTCCACCAGGTGAATATAATAGAGAGATAAATGTGTGGACAGATGGATAACAAATGGAGAATCGGAAATTAGCCCCATAATCTCGGAGATTTCCTTCCCGTATGGAGTATAGAGTATGGTAGTATTAATTCTGGAGACGCATTTTCGCCTTCCCTTCCATCCTACAGTACATTACTTAGTTCTTGTGTATAGATAGATAGATAGGTAGATAGATAGATAGGTAGATAGATAAATAGATAGATACAGCCACAGGATAATGATACCTTACCTTACCTGGCCTGATTTCTCGCCCCCACTTACTATGCTATGGCCAGTCTATGCCCTGGGGCTAGCTAGCTAGGTATCTACCTAGGCATTAGGCCTAAGGCCTAAGGCGTTGTTGAGTATTGACGCCTTTCAGCCTCCAGTCTGACTGTACTCCGTAGGTAATAGGTAGTTATAGTTTGCTCTAACTTAAGGTACCTAGGCTCGGAACACCCGCGGAAGCTCCGAGGTGCGTTGTTTCTACTTGGGTAGTATCCGGGGGATACTGTAAAAGACTATTGATTGATTGTGATAGTACCTTGCAAATACTACCCTACCTACTTACTTACTTAGTGTCTATAAGGGTCTATCTCATTTCATTTGCTTTCAGTGTTCTGTGGCTACCTACCTAGGTGCCTAGGTACATACCTACCTACCTACCTACCCGGTCCAGATACTTTCTACTTATTTCTTGGACCCACGGGCAATTATTACCCTCCTCCCTCCTCCCTCCTCCTACGGCCCTACGACTAGTCCTCTCTCGCTGTGTGAAATAATAAGTGATAAATGATATGAATTATTTCGGCCCGGTGGGTTAGAGTGAGGCGAGGTGGGGTGAGAGGAGGGGCTGTGGATTGCACTGCACCGTGGACACTGCACTGCACCGAGGGGGCCGTTTTTGCTCCGTAGGAGTAAGGTCTTGGTTGGGGGGGTCATATCATTCATTCAATCGATCAGCTGGGACTGGTGGTTTGATTGAGAGGGGTACGGAGTATTGAGGGTGGTTATGTACATAGTAGGGGCTGAGGGTGGAGGGCGAAGGTAAGGGTAAGGGTAGGGCTGAGGATGGGGATAGGTGGGGTTGGATGGTGTTTGGGATAGATAGGGTGGGACCGTGGGGTTTCATAGGTTGACTTTATCCGGGACTGTGCACTATATAATGATTGGAGGTGGGAAGGGGGGGATGGATTACATAGGGGCCCGCGGGGCTGCGTAGAGAGGCTTGCAGTATATTTAATAATTTTATTATTATAATTTTTTATTATTAAATTTAATTTATAATAAATAATAATTATTTCATCTAGTTAGATATAAATATTTAATCTTAAATTATTATTAATTAATAAAATCTATATTTATTAACTCTAATTTTATAAAATTAAAAATTAATTATAATATAATTTAATTTATAATTTAGATTAATAATTTTAATATAATTATATAATTTATAATTAAAAATAATAATTTATTTATAATAATTGTTAAAAAAATAATATTCTAAATTAATTATATATAAAATTAGTATTTCATAAATATAATATAATATTAAAAAAATTATATAATAAATATTTAGTAAATATATTAAAATTAAAATAGAATATTTATTTAATTTTAAAATCTAATTTTAATAATATTTATTAATTATAAATAATTAATAAAAAAAATTAAAAAAATTAATTTTTAAAAAAATATATAATATTATAGATAAAATATATTATAATAAAATTAATCTAAATATAAATTTTATTATAAAAAATTTATAAATTAAAAAAATTAATTTATAATATATTATATTAATAATATATATATATTAATATAAAAATTTAAAATTATTATAAAATATAATTGTTACGGGTCCAGGCGGGAAGCTCCTGGCCCTAAAGGAATGGCTCGGCTAACGCCTCGCTCCGACTTTGTTCCTCGTACGAAAGAGCGGTGAACCAACGGATAAAAGGCCACCTCCCCAACAACATGAAGATTCCTTCTTCAACGATTCCTTCTTGTTTATAGGCACTTCTGTCGATTATATAAATCCAGAGGTTCCCCTCACAATAATAGAATATTAGTTTTCTAATTATAAAATTATTAAAAAATCTTTATTTTTATATAATTCTAGTAGTATATTCAGAATTTATTTTTTATAATAAAATATAATATTAGAAAAACTAATAATTTTTATATATAATTAAAAAACTAGAATTTTTAATATATTTATTTTCAAGAATATAATACTTTATAAATTCTAGATAAAATCTAGAAAAATTAGTTAATTATCTAATTTAATCTAGGAAATTATTATTTATATATTAAAAAAATTAAAAAATAAAAAAATTAATATTTTATTTATTTAAAAAATATAAATTATTAAATTTTATAATATTATTATATTAATCTAATATTTATATATATTAAGAAATATAAATCTAATATTATTTACATTTTAGTTTATTATTTAAAATATTATAATTTATTAAAAATTTATATTTTTTTATAAAAATAAAAAAAATATATATTTATATAAACTACTAGAATAATAGTATTATAAAATTATAATAAAATAAATATTTTATATATAAAAATGTTTTTCTAATATTAATTAAATAATAATCTTATTATTATTAAATATTATAAATTTATAATATTTATCAGATTTTTATTATATAAATCTATATCTTAAAAAATTAATTAATTAATCAATAAACAAATAAATAATATTAGTAATAATTATTATATATATTTAAATTATATATTTAAATAAAAAATTAAAATTTAAAAAATATATATATTAAAATAAAAATAAAATATTATTATAATATTTTAATTAAAATTAAAATAATTTTATCTAATATTATAAAATAATTATAAGGGGAACCTCTGGATTCATACAATCAACAGAAGTGCCTATATTATCAGGAAGGAATTGTTGGAAAAAAGAATCCTTATATTATTAGGGAGATGGTCTTTTATCTGCTGGTTTACTGCTTTTTTTATACAAGGAGTAAAGTTGGAGTAAGATATTGTAAACGGGTACTAGCCACGCTCGCGACTAGTCCCTACGTGTCTGTCGAAGGCACGTATGTGTAAGCAGCGTGTATTGTAAGTAAGGACCGTGCCTGCTACACTCGAGAGTCTAACCGTATAGACGTATGTAGGAAAGGATCAGAAGAAAGAAGTATATTGTCTCCTGCTACCTATGTGGATATGCCTTGCTCATATAGCTCGTCATGCGGCCAGCTAGGGGTGCGATGAGTATGTAGGACCGCGTCCTCTCGTATAGGAAACAGGTCGGTCCTCTTTACAATATATATCTTAATAATACTATTTATTTATTTTATAGTTCTATCTGTTTCAGGGTAGTAAGCTGTTAAAATTCTTTATTAAATCTTTGTTAAGTTGTAAGCTTGTTTCTATATTTTATTTATAAACTGGGTTCTATAGTCGGATATAACAGCTTTTAGAACTCTATATTTTTCTATAAGTAGTTATATAATAGTCTATACTAATTCCTCTTTATTAATCTTTACTAGAGCTTCTAGAATAATACTTTTTAAAAGTCTGTCTATAATTACCAGGATATTTATATAATCTCTACTCTCTGGGAGATCTGTAATAAAATCTATAGAAATTTTCTTTTATATCTAATCAGAAACTAGTAATAATTTAAATAGTTTTTTTCTTCTTTCTCTCCAGATCTTTATACAACTACAGATATTATAGATTTATATAAATTTTCTAATATCTTAAGATATATTAGACCAGAAGTATAATCAGCTGACTAGAATATATATTATCTTATATCCAGAATAACCTGACAGTACTGAATTATAAGTATATTTAATTATACTTATATAGAGTAGTTTAGATCTGGATACTTATTTTCTTTCTTAAAAGTAAATATATTTTTTATCCGCCAGGCTGTACTCAGTAATAGATATTTTTAGATTTAATTAAAAGAAAAACCTTCTTTTTTACTGTATAAGACTTTTTACAGTCTCTTAGTATTGTTTATAATTATTCTAAGCTTCTTTCTAGATTTCTGTATTAGTATACAGAGATATTCTGATAGACTCTTCTTATTAAAAAATAGCAGATAATATTACTGCTAAATCTATTAGCTTCTCCGGTTAAGATAGTAATTAGATTATACAACTCTGTAATTAGTTATCTTTATCTTTAGATATATCTTAGTCCCGTTATAAGAAGATATCAGTTTATTTATTCTTACTCTCTTTTCTATAGACTAGCTTAAAATTAAACCGGCTTAAAAATAGAGACTATTATATATATTATTCTGTTAACTTCTGAGATAAGAAAAAATATTCCAGGTTTTTATAGTCTGTATTCTATAATAACTTAGAACTTGTATACAGATTATAGCTCTGTGTCCCATACTTCTAAGCTTTATACAATTACTAGTAACTTCTTATTATAGATTAGGTAGTTATATTCAGCCGGTGTATTATATTTAAAGAAGTATATATACGGCTGTAATATCTCTTCTTTATTAAATTAAGAGAGTACTCTGCCTGTATTATATCTAGATAAGTCTGTTTCCACTACTATTATACGATCTGGTTGAAAAGCTATTAGGATTAGCCGATAGCCCTATAGAGAATATTCCCTTAAGCTTAATAAAGACAGCTTGATATTCAGCTGTCCAGTAAAATTCTATATTCTTTTATATAAGTTAATTCAGGGGTTATATAATTTCTGAGAAGTTCTTAATAAATTATTAATAGAAGTTAGTAAACCCTAGAAATCCTTGCACTCCTTTTACAGTAGTTGGCGCTTCCTATTCTTGGATAGTGTAAGGGGAACCTCTGGATTTGTACAATCGACAGAAGTGCCTGTAAACAAGAAAGAATTATTAAAAAAGGAATCTTTATATTATTAAAGAGGTAGCTTTTTATCTGTTAATTTACTACTTTTTTATATAAGAAGTAATATCAGAGTAAGATATTAGCCGAGCTATTCTCTAGAGCCAGAGGCTTCCTGCCTGGATCTGTAATAATACTTCTCTTTTTTCTGATTATAGAGGTAAATTATACTACTGTATAAAAATAAATTTATTAAAAACTTTTTTTTTTTCTATTCTTATTTATTATTATTATTATTATTTTCTATTATAGCTTAGTTTAACTATAGTAATAAACTTATTATTATTCCTTTATCTGATACCTCTAGTACTATATATAGTCTTTTAAGTTATACAGTATATATAATAATTAATTATAAAAATTATAAATATATTTAATTTTATTTTATTTTATTTAGAAACTACTATTTCTATTTTATATATTATACTAATATTTAAATAAAAGATTGTTTTTTTTTTATATAATAACTCAGCTAATATTTTAAAAAAAAAAATCTAATATTTTTTTTATTATAAGTTTCTTATTTATCTTAATATTTAGAATAAATCTGTAGTAATAGCTAAATAGATTAGTTATAAATTCTAATTTATTATATAAAGCTGATATTATATAAATCTAAATAAATTAATAAAATTATATAAATAATTTTCTTATTACTATTAAAGAGATTATATATTATACTAATTATTTAAATTCTTTTATTATTAATTTTAGACTAGTTATATAAATAACTGGATATTTTAAAAATACTTATATTTTATATAAATAAAAATTATATTAATTAAGATATTTTTATTATAGTCTATTAAAAAAAACTTAATTTATTTTTAATTTATTTTTATTTTTCTTCTTTTATAATATTATTTAAGATTTTATTAATTAAATAATTATATAAAAATTAATTATTAGTTTATAATAAAAATCTATTATACTTTCTAATTAAAAATCTTTTTTAAATCTTAATATAATATAATTTTTTATAACCAGTAATCTAATACTGTAGTTTCTTCTAAAATTAAAATATATTTAATTATTATATAAATATAATTTATTTATTTAATTTTATATTTTTTTTATTAGTTTTAATTTTTTTTTATATAATATTTATTTATAATATCTTTAACTAGCTACTTTTTTTAGCTGTTTATTAAAATTATAGATAATTAAATATTATTTATTATTTATAAAAAAAAAATTTATTATTATAAAATAAAAATAATTTATATAGAAAATAAAATATATTTTAAAAAATATATTAAATTATATAATATATAAATCTATTAATTTCTAAATTATATATTTTATATTTTTCTAATCTAGTTTCTAGTTTAAATAATTTATATAAATATTTTATAGCTTTAATTATATTTTATTATTTTTTTAATATTTAAAAATTATATTTTATTTTTTATTTATTTATTTTTTAACTTATTATTAAAAATAAATAATTAAAATTTAAATCTATTTTGTTATTTTAGAAATAATTTATATAATAATTTTATTTTATTAAATTAAATTTTTTATTAAATATTTTATAAGAGATTTTCAGTCTTTTTTAAAATTAAAAAAAAAAAATAAAATTTATAGATTAAAAAAAAAAACTTATTTTTATAGTAATTATTATACAGCTATTCAGAACTAATTTAATAAAAAAAAAATTTTTTTTAATTAGATTAGTTATAATAAATATAAATTTAAATATAAATTTTAAAAATATTATTTATTTTTTCTATTTAATTATTAATCTATAAATAATAAACTATTAAGAATAATCTTTATATAAAAACTAGTTAGTAGATTATAATCTATATTTTACTTATAAATTATATTTTTTTATTAGATATAATAATTCTTAGAAATTTATATTATCTTACTAGAGTTTATATTAAAATTTAAACTATTTTTTTTATTATAGTAAAATCTATTATTTTAAAAATTATTTTTTTTATAAATTTATTTATAATTACTAGTATTATTATATAATTATTTAATAAAAGTAGATTAGTAATAAAATTTATAAAAATTTTTTATTATAATTAATCTAGAATTAAAAAAGATTTAAATAAAATTTATTTTTATTTTTTTTAAATTTTTATTTTTTTATATATATTATAATTATATATAAAATATTATATATCCTGTTTTAGATTTAGCTAGAAAAATTTTTTAATTATTAATATTATTATTTATTTTTTACTGGAATAATCAGCTATAAAAAAATTTACTATTAAAAATCTATTTTTATTAATAAAAAAATAAAAATTTATTTTTAATATAATATTCTAATACTAATATTTTAAAACTTAAATATAAAAAGAATTATTATTCTTCTACTTTAAAATATTATACAGTTTTTTAATAAATCTTATTTTAAATTTAGATTTTTTTTTATATATTTTAATTATTATATAATCCTATCTTCTGTTTCTCTCTATAGTTTATATCTGGAAAATATTTAATAAATATAATCAGGATTACAGCTGTATAGCAGCTATTTTTTAATTAATAAAATAATTAAATTATACAGCCAGTAATTTAAAAATTCTTTTTTAAAAATAAAAGATTTTATTTATATTAAAAAAAAATATTAGTTTTTTTATTATCTTATTTCTTCCAGTATTAAAACTGGAAATTATATTAATTTAAAAAAAAATATTATTATATATATCTTTTAATAAGTTTTTTAAATTTAAAAAAATATTTAAGATTCTTATAATTAATAATAATTTTAAATTTTTTTTATATAGAATATAATTCTATATTTTATTTTTTTAAATATTATATAATAATTAATAGCTTTTTATTATAAATCTTATAATTATATTTAATAAATAAATTTTTTTTTAAAAAATATATATATAGTTATAGTATCTTTTTATTATTAAATTAAAAAAATATTTTTTTAATAATATATCTAGAAAAATCTGTTTCTACTATAATTATATAAAAAAAATTAAATATTACTAGTACTAGCTTTATAATAAAAAAAAATTTTAATTTATTAAAATTTAATTAATAGTTTTATATCTAATTAAACTTTTTATTTTTTTTAATTAACTAAATAAGTAATTATATAATATTAAAAAAATTTTAAATAAATTTTTAGTAAAAATTAATAAAATCTAAAATTTTTTATACTTTTTTTACTATCTGTAGAATCTTTTATTTTTAAATTATTTAAAATTTTTTAAAATTTATTATTATTTTTTTACCTGCTTATATAATATATTTTAAATATTTTATTTTTTAATATTTAAACCTATATTTTAATATATTAAAATATAAGTCTATTTTTTATAATTTAGTAAGTATTTTTTATATATAATCTTTATATTATATAATAAAGTTATTAATAAAGATAGAAATATTATTAATATAAATAAAATAAAATTTATTAAAATATTTTTATAAAATCTAATTAATATACTTTTAAAAAATATTTAAAATATTTATTAAATTAAAAAAAATTATTAGTTATTTATAAAATCTATATTTTATATAAAAAACTATTATTTATTCTTATTTTTTTATAATCTAAATCTTATAAAAAATAGCTGATATATTAAATTTAATAAATTATTTTATTTTATTAATTTATATAAAAATGTTCTAGATTAAAAAAAAAAAAATCTATTTTTTTTTATAATTATATTCAGAATCTGATAATTAATATAAAATTATAATTTTTTTTCTAATTTTTATATAAAAAAAATAGAGATAATTATTAAAAAATAATTTATTTAAATCAAGTTTTTATTAAATAAATTTATAAAAATTTTTTATAATATAACTAATTTTTTTTAAATTATATTATATAGAAGTCTTCAGAAAATAAATAATTTTTATTTATTTTATTATATAAATTTAATCTTATAATATATTTTTATTTTTTAATAAAAAAACAGTTTCTTTATTTTATTTTATTTAAATAAATATAAAAAATCTTAATACTGTTCTAATAATTTTATATAAGAATTAATCTTTTTTTTTAATATTAAGATTTTCTGAATATTATCTATAGTAATAATAAAAATTTATATATTATTTTTTTTTATATAATAAATATAGATTTTTATTATAATTATTAAAATATTTATAATATTTAGATTTAGAAGAGTTTATTTTTTTTTATTTTATATTCTAGCTCCTGTTATACAGAGATATAATTTTTTTTATTTTAATTTAAAATAAGTATTATTATAATAGAGCCAGAAAAGTCCTAAAATCAGATTATAATCTAGATAATTTTTAAAAATATAAAAAAATATTTATTTTTTTAAATATATTTTTATATTAAGTTTTATTTATATAATATAAATAATCTGTATTTTTTTTTAATTATTTTTTTTACTAGTTTTAACAGTATAAATATTTTCTAAAATTAATATTATTATATAAAATATTTATTAATTATACTGTAAATTATATAATTATTATTAATAAATATTTATATTAAAATAGAATAATTAAATAATAAATTAATTATAAAAAATCAGAAATTTATATATAAGTTTTTAAAATTTTATTAAAAATTAAATAAATATTTATTAATTATCTAAGATTTTTATATATATTTTTATATAAAAATATCTAATTATTTAATTTTACTTCAGATTTATTTATAATATTAATTTTATAATTATTATTTTTTTTAGTTCTAGTAATTATTACTATAATTATATAAAATCTAATTATTAGAAATAGAGTATAGTCCTGAATAAAATATCTATTATTTTTATAATATATATAAAATCTTTCTATTTATATATTTATAATTTATTAAAAAAGATTTATTTTATTCTTCTTTTTTTACTAGTTTTTTTTATTTTTATATAAAAGACTACTATCTAAATCTAGAGTATTATTATCTAACTAGTAGTTATTTTTTAATTTATATTATTAAAATTCTTTTTATTTTTATTTAAAGATAGAATAAAAACTATTATTATATAATTTTTTTTTTTAATTTAAATAAGATATTTTATATTATATTTAATTTCTAAGAATTATTTACAGTATTCTTTATATAATTAAATATAAAATATTTTTAATATTACTTTAAATAAATTCAGATTTATTATTATTTTAATCAGTATTTTTTTTATTTATTATTTTATAGTATATTATCTATATTTATAAAAATCTGATTAAATTTATTTAAAAATTTATAAAGAATTTTTTTTCTTTATTTTATTATATTAATTTATATAAAAACTTTTTTTTTTTAATTAGAATTAGAGTATATAAGGTCTAGTTAGTTATAAAACTCAGAAAAAATTAAAAACTAGTTATTTTTTTATTATATAATAATCTAAAAAAAAAGATATTAATTAATTTTTTTTTAAGTCTGCTGTAGATATATAGGACTTTTATATTTTTAAAAAAAAATATTTTTTTTAATCAGAAACTTTATTTATAAATTAATAAAAAAAAAATAATATTTATATAAATCTTCTTTATTAAACAGAGTAGAATCTGGGTATTATAAATAATAAACTGGGGTTAGTAGTACTGCAGCAGGAACTGGTTAGATTATATAAAATTTATAGAATTAAGCCTGTAGATCTATTATCTAGTTTACCAGCTCTTATATATACTTATATAAAAAGAATCTCTGGATTTATATAATCAACAGAAGTATCTGTAAATAAGAAGAAATTATTAAAGAAGAAATTTTTATATTATTAAAAAGATAGTTTTTTATCTATCAGTTTATTATTTTTTTATATAAGAAGTAATATCAGAATAAGATATTAGCTGAACTATTTTCTAGAACCAGGAACTTTCTGTCTGAACCTGTAATAATATTCTTCTTCTTTCTGGTTATAGAAGTAAATTATACTGCTGTATAAAAATAGATCCCTATTTAATTATTTATACTGTAGTAATCCAGGATTATATATATATAATAATAAAGCTTATTTTAGTATTATTTATATTAAAATTTTTTATTCTTTTTTATTCTTATTTATTATTATTATTATTATCTTCTATTATAGCTCAGTTTAACTATAGTAATAAACTTATTATTATTTTTTTATCTGGTATCTCCAGTACTATATATAATCTTTTAAATTATACAGTATATATAGTAATTAATTATAAAGATTATAAATATATTTAATTTTATTTTATTTTATTTAGAAACTACTGTTTCTATTCTATATATTATATTAATATCTAAATAAAAGATTATTTTTTTTTATATAATAGCTCAGCTAATATTTAAAAAAAATAGAATTCTAGTATTTTTTTTATTATAAATTTTTTATTTATTTTAATATTCAAAATAAATCTATAATAACAGCTAAATAGATTAATTATAAATTCTAATTTATTATACAGAGCTGATGTTACGGGTCCAGGCGGGAAGCTCCTGGTCCTAAAGGAATGGCTCGGCTAATACCTTACTCTGACTTTACTCCTTATATAAAAGAGTAGTAAACTAACAGATAAAAAACTATCTTTTTAATAATATAAAGATTTTTTTTTTAATAATTTTTTTTTATTTATAAATACTTCTATTAATTATATAAATCTAAAGATTTTTTTTATATTAGAAATTATTTTTTCTACTAAACTCTTATAGAGATATTCTTAAAAAAAAAAGTAATAATTAAAATAAATAATTATAAATATATATAAAAACTAGTAAACTAAATAATAGATTTATAAATTTAATTTTATAAATTTTATATAATCTAACCAGTTCCTGCTGTAGTACTACTAATCCTAGTCTACTATTTATAATATCCGGATTCTACTCTATTTAATAAAGAAAATCTATATAAATATTATTTTTTTTTTATTAATTTTTATATAAAATTTTTAATTAAAAAAAATATTTTTTTTTTTAAAAATATAAAAATTTTATATATTTATAACAGATTTAAAAAAAAAACTAGCTAATATTTTTTTTTTTAAATTATTATATAATAAAAAAATAACTAGTTTTTAATTTTTTTTAAATTTTATAACTAGCTAAATCTTATATATTTTAATCTTAATTATAAAAAAAAATTTTTTATATAAATTAATATAATAAAATAAAAAAAAAAAATCTTCTGTAAATTTTTATAAATATAAAAAATATATTATAAAATAATAAATAAAAAAAAATATTAATTAAAATAATAATAAATCTAAATTTATTTAAAATAATAATAGAAGTATCTTATATTTAATTATATAAAAGATATTATAAATAATTCTTAGAAATTAAATATAATATAAAATATCTAATTTAAATTAAAAAAAAAATAAATTATATAATAATAATTTTTGTTCTATTTCTGAATAAGAATAAAAAAAATCTTAATAATATAGATTAGAAAGTAACTACTAGTTAGATAATAATACTCCAGATTTAGATAATAGTTTTTTATATAAAAATAAAAAAAATTAATAAAAAAAAAAAATTAAAATAAATCTTTTTTAATAAATTATAAATATATAAATAAAAAAATATTTATATTTAATATAATAAAAATAGATATTTTATCTAGAATTATATTTTATTTCTAGTAGCTAGATCTTATATAATTACAGCAGTAACTACTAGAATTAAAAAAAAAATAATTATAAAAATTATACTATAAATAAATCTAGAATAAAATTAAAAAATTAAATATTTTTATATAAAAATATATATAAAAATTTCAGATAATTAAAAAATATTTATTTAATTTTTAATAAAATTTTAAAAATTTATATATAAATTTCTGATCTTTTATAATTAATTTATTATTTAATTATTTTATTTTAATAAAAATATTTATTAATAATAATTATATAATCTATAGTATAATTAGTAAATATTTTATATAATAATACTAATTTTAGAAAATATTTATATTACTGAAGCCAGTAAAAAAAATAACTAGAAAAAAAATACAGATTATTTATATTATATAAATAAAATTTAATATAAAAATATATTTAAAAAAATAAATATTTTTTTATATTTTTAAAAATTATTTAAATTATAATCTAATTCTAGAACTTCTCTAGCTTTATTATAATAATATTTATATTAAATTAAAATAAAAAAAATTATATTTTTATATAACAGAAGCTAGAATATAAAATAAAAAAAAATAGATTTTTTTAAATCTAAAGATTAAAAATATTTCAGTAGTTATAATAAAAATTTATATTTATTATATAAAAAAAAAGAATAATATATAAATTTTTACTATTATAATAATTAATATTTAAAAAATCTTAATACTAAAAAAAAAATTAATTTTTATATAAGATTATTAGAATAGTACCAGGATTTTCTATATTTATTTAAATAAAATTAAATAAAAAAATTATCTTTTTATTAAAAAAAAAATAAATTATAAAATTAAATTTATATAATAAAATAAATAAGAATTAATTATTTTCTAAAAACTATTATATAATATAATTTAAAAAGAATTAATTATATTATAAAAAATTTTTACAGATTTATTTAATAAATATTTTATTTAAATAAACTATTTTTTAGTAGCTGTTTCTATCTTTTTTATATAAAAATTAGAAAAAAAATTATAATTCTATATTAATTACTAAATTCTAAATATAATTATAAAAAAAAATAAATATTTTTTTTTTAATTTAAAAAATTTTTATATAAATTAATAAAATAAAATAATTTATTAAATTTAATATATCAGTTATTTTTTATAAAATTTAAATTATAAAAAAATAAAAATAAATAATAATCTTTTATATAAAATATAGATTTTATAAATAATTAATAATTTTTTTTAATTTAATAAATATTTTAAATATTTTCTAGAAATATATTAATTAGATTTTATAAAAATATTTTAATAAATTCTGTTTTATTTATATTAATAATATTTTTATTTTTATTAATAGATTTATTATATAATATAAAAAATATATATAAAAAATATTTATTAAATTATAAAAAATAAATCTATATCTTAATATATTAAAATATAAGTTTAAATATTAAAAGATATAATATTTAAAATATATTATATAAATAGATAAAATAATAATAATAAATTCTAAAAAGATTTAAATAATTTAAAAATAAAAGATTTTTTAGATAATAAAAAAAATATAAAAATTATTAGATTTTATTAATTTTTATTAGAAATTTATCTAAAACTTTTTTAATATTATATAACTACTTACTAAATTAACTGAAAAAAATAAAATATTTAATTAAATATAAAATTACTAGTTAAATTTTAATAAATTAAAATTTTTTTTTATTATAAAACTAATATTAATAATATTTAATTTTTTTTATATAATTATAGTAAAAATAAACTTTTCTGAATATATTATTAAAAAAATATTTTTTTAATTTAATAATAAAAAAATATTACAGCTGTATATATATTTTTTAAAAAAAAATTTATTTATTAAATATAATTATAAGATTTATAATAAAAAATTATTAATAATTATATAATATTTTAAAAAATAGAGTATAAAACTATATTTTATATAAAAAAGATTTAAAATTATTATTAATTATAAAAATTTTAAATATTTTTTTAAATCTAGAAAATTTATAGAAAAATATATATAATAATATTTTTTTTTAAATTAATATAATTTCTAGTTTTAATACTAAAAAAAATAAAATAATAAAAAAACTAATACTCTCTTTTAATATAAATAAAATCTTTTATTTTTAGAAGAGAATTTTTAAATTATTAATTATATAATCTAGTTATTCTAGTAATTAAAAAATAGTTATTATATAACTATATTTTTAATTATAACTAGAATATATTTAATTATATTTTTTAAATATTCTCCAGTTATAAGTTATAAAGAGAAGTAAAAGATAGAATTATATAATAATTAAAATATATAAAAAAAAATCTAAATTTAAAATAAAATCTACTAAAAAATTATCTAATATTTTAAAATAAAAAAATAATAATTTTTTTTATATTTAGATCTGAAAATATTAGTATTAGAATATTATATTAAAAACAGATTTTTATTCTTTTATTAATAAAAATAAATTTTTAATAATAAATCTTTTTATATAAATATTATTTAAGTAGTTTATAATTTTTTTATAACTAGCTATTTTAATAAAAAATAAATAATAATACTAATAACTAAAAAAATTTTTTAGTTAAATCTAGAATAGGATATATAATACTTTATATATAACTATAATATATATAAAAAAATAAAAATTTAAAAAAAATAAAAATAAAATTTATTAAAATTTTTTTTAATTTTAGATTAATTATAATAAGAAGTTTTTATAGATTTTATTATTAATTTATTTTTATTAAATAATTATATAACAGTACTAGTAATTATAAATAAATTTATAAAAAAAATAATTTTTAAAATAATAAACTCTATTATAATAAAAAAAATAATTTAAATTTTAATATAAATTCTAGTAAAATAATACAGATTTCTAAAAATTATTATATCTAATAAAAAAATATAATTTATAAATAAAATATAGATTATAATCTGCCGACTAGTCTCTATATAAAAATTATTCTTAATAATCTATTATTTATAGATTAATAGTTAAATAAAAAAAATAAATAATATTTTTAAAACTTATATTTAAACTTATATTTATTATAATTAATTAAATTAAAAAAAACTTTTCTCTCTTACTAAATTAGTTTTAAATAATTATATAATAATTATTATAGAAATAAGTCTTTTTTTCTTAATTTATAGATTTTATCTTTTTTTTTTAATTTTAAAAAAGATTAAAAATTTCTTATAAAATATTTAATAAAAAATCTAATTTAATAAAATAAAATTATTATATAAATTATTTTTAAAGTAATAAAATAAATTTAAATTTTAATTATTTATTTTTAATAATAAATTAAAGAATAAATAAATAAGAAATAAAATATAATTTTTAAATATTAAAAAAATAATAAAATATAACTAAAGCTGCAGAATATTTATATAAACTGTTTAAGCCGGAAATTAGACTAGAAAAATATAAAATATATAGTTCAGAAACTAATAAATTTATATATTATATAATTTAATATATTTTTTAAAATATATTTTATTTTTTATATAAATCTTCTCTATCTTATAATAATAAATTTTTTTTTTTATAAATAATAGATAATATTTAATTATCTATAATTCTAGTAAACAGCTAAAAAAAATAGCTAGTTAAAAATATTATAAATAAATATTATATAAAAAAAAATTAAAGTTAGTAAAGAAAATATAAAATTAAATAAATAGATTATATTTATATAATAACTAAATATATTTCAGCTTTAGAAAAAACTATAATATTAAATTATTAATTATAAAAAACTATATTATACTAAAACTTAAAAAAGATTTTTAATTAGATAATATAGTAAACTTCTATTCTAAACTAATAACTGATTTTTATATAATTATCTAATTAATAAAATCCTGGATAATATTATAAAAGAAAAAAGATAAAAATAAATTAAAAATAAATTATATTTTTTTTAATAAATTATAATAAAAATATTTTAATTAATATAATTTTTATTTATATAAAGTATAAGTACTTCTAAAATATCCGGTTATTTATATAACCGGTCCGAAGTTAGTAAAAGAAAAATTTAAGTAACTAGTATAATAAGTAATTCCCCTGATAATAATAAGAAGATTATTTATATAGTTTTATCAGCTAGTTTAAACTTATATAATATCAGCTTTATATAATAAACTAGAATTTATAACTGATTTATTTTACTATTACTATAGATTTATTATAAATATTAAAATAGATAAAAAATTTATAATAAAAAAAATATTAAATTTTTTTCTTTTTTAAAAATTAGCTGAGTTATTATATAAAAAAAAGATAATTTTTTATCTAGATATTAATATAATATACAGAATAAAAATAATAATTTTTAAATAAAATAAAATAAAATTAAATATATATATAATCTCTATAATTAATTATTATATATATTATATAACTTAGAAGATTATATATAGTATTAAAAATACCAGATAAAAAGATAGTATTAAACTTATTATTAAAATTAAACTAGACTATATTTCTGTAATAATAATAATATAACTAGTTAAAATAGAAAAAAAAAAAATTTTTAAAATAAATAATACTAAGTTAAGCTCTGTTACTATATAATATATAATCCCGGTTTATTATAATATAAATAATTAAATAGGACCTATCTTTATATAACAGTATAATTTACTCCTACCGCCGGGAGGGAAACAGGGAATATTATTACAGATCTAGACAGGAAGCTTCTAACTCTAAAAAAATAATTTAATTAATATCTTATTCTAATTTTATTTTTTATATAAAAAAGTAGTAAATTAACAGATAAAAGACTACCTCTTTAATAATATAAAGATTCCTTCTTCAATAATTCCTTCTTATTTATAGGCACTTCTGTTAATTATATAAATCCAGAGGTTCCTCTTACAGCTGATACTATATAAGTTTAAATAAATTAATAAATTTATATAAATAATCTTTTTATTATTATTAAAAAGATTATATATTATATTAATTATTTAAATTTTTTTATTACTAACTTTAGACTAATTATATAGATAACTGGATATTTTAGAGATACCTATATTTTATATAAATAGAAGTTATATTAATTAAAATATTCTTATTATAGTTTATTAAAGAAAACTTATTTATTTTTAATTTATTTTTATTTCTTTTTCTTTATAATATTATTTAAAATTTTATTAATTAGATAATTATATAAGAATTAGTTATTAGTTTATAATAGAAATCTACTATATTTTTTAATTAAAAATTTTTTTTAAATTTTAATATAATATAATTTTTTATAATTAATAATCTAATATTATAGTTTCTTCTAAAGCTGAAGTATATTTAGTTATTATATAAATATAATCTATTTATTTAATTTTATATTTTTTTTATCAGCTCTAGTTTTTTTTTATATAATATTTATTTATAATATCTTTAACTAGCTACTTTTTTAGCTGTTTACTAAGATTATAGATAATTAAATATTATTTATTATTTATAAAAAAAAAAGATCTGTTATTATAAGATAAAGAAGATTTATATAAAAAATAAAATATATTTTAAAAAATATATTAAATTATATAATATATAAATTTATTAGTTTTTAAATTATATATATTATATTTTTCTAGTTTAGCTTCTAATTTAAACAGTTTATATAAATATTCTGCAGTTTTAATTATATTTTATTATTTTTTTAATATTTAAAAATTATATTCTATTCTTTATTTACTTATTTTTTAATTTATTATTAAAAATAAATAATTAAAATTTAAATTTATTTTATTACTTTAGAAATAATTTATATAATAATTTTATTTTATTAAATTAAATTTTTTATTAGATATTCTATAAGAGACTCTTAATCTTTTTTAAAATTAAAAAAATAAAGATAAAATCTATAAATTAAAAAAAAAAAAACTTATTTTTATAATAATTATTATATAACTATTCAGAACTAATTTAATAAAAATAAAATTTTTTTTAATTAGACTAATTATAATAAATATAGATTTAAATATAAGCTTTAAAAATATTATTTATTTTTTTTATTTAATTATTAATTTATAAATAATAAATTATTAAAATTAATTTTTATATAAAAGCTAGTTAGTAGACTATAATTTATATTTTATTTATAAATTATATTCTTTTATTAGATATAATAATTTTTAAAAATCTATATTATCTTATTAAAATTTATACTAGAGTTTAAACTGTTTTTTTTATTATAATAAAATCTATTATTTTAAAAATTATTTTTTTTATAAATCTATTTATAATTACTAGTACTATTATATAATTATTTAATAAGAATAAATTAATAATAAAATCTATAGAAACTTCTTATTATAATTAATCTAAAACTAAAAAAGATTTAAATAAATTTTATTTTTATTTTTTTTAAATTTTTATTTTTTTATATATATTATAATTATATATAAAATATTATATATTTTATTCTAGATTTAACTAAAAGAATTTCTTAATTATTAATATTATTATTTATTTTTTATTAGAATAGCTAGTTATAAAAAAATTATAAACTGTTTAAATAATATTTATATAAAAAGATTTATTATTAAAAACTTATTTCTATTAATAAAAAAATAAAAATTTATTTTTAATATAATATTCTGATACTGATATTTTAAAACTTAAATATAAAAAAAATTATTATTTTTTTATTTTAAAATATTATATAATTTTTTAATAAATCTTATTTTAAATTTAGATTTTTTTTTATATATTTTAATTATTATATAATCTTATCTTTTATTTTTTTATAGCTTATATCTAAAAAGTATTTAATAAATATTATTAAATATATTCTAATTATAATTAAAAATACAGCTATATAACAGCTATTTTTTAATTAATAAAATAATTAAATTATATAATTAGTAATTCAGAGATTCTTTTCTAAAAATAAAAAATTTTATTTATATTAAAAAAAAATATTAATTTTTTTATTATTCTGTTTTTTCTAGTATTAAAACTAGAAGTTATATTAATTTAAAAAAAAATATTATTATATATATCTTTTTATAAATCTTCTAGATTTAAAAATATATTTAAGATTTTTATAATTAATAATAATTTTTAATTTTTTTTATACAGAGTATAATTTTATATTTTATTTTTTAAAATATTATATAACTACTAGTAGCTTTTTATTATAAATCTTATAATTATATTTAATAAATAAATTTTTTTTTAAGAAATATTTATATAGTTATAATATTTTTTTATTATTAAATTAAAAAAATATTTTTTTAATAATATATCTAGAGAAATCTGTTTCTACTATAATTATATAAAAAAAATTAAATATTACCAGTATCAGTTTTATAATAAAAAAAAATTTTAATTTATTAAAATTTAACTAGTAGTCTTATATCTAATTAAACTTTTTATTTTTTTTAATTAATTAAATAAATAGTTATATAATATCAGAAAAATTTTATATTTTTTTTACTATTTATAAAATTTTCTATTTTTAAATTATTTAAATTTTTTTAAAATTTATTATTATTTTTTTATTTATTTATATAATATATTCTAAATATTTTATTTTTTAATATTTAAACTTATATTTTAATATATTAAAATATAAGTCTGTCTTTTATAATTTAGTAAATATTTTTTATATATATTCTTTATATTATATAATAAAATTATTAGTAAAAATAAAAATATTATTAATATAAATAAAATAAAATTTATTAAAATATTTTTATAAAATTTAATTAATATACTTCTAAAAGATATTTAAAATATTTATTAAATTAAAAAAAATTATTAGTTATTTATAAAATCTATATTTTATATAAAAAACTATTATTTATTCTTATTTTTTTATAATCTAAATCTTATAAAAAATAGCTGATATATTAAATTTAATAAATTATTTTATTTTATTAATTTATATAAAAATGTTCTAGATTAAAAAAAAAAAAATCTATTTTTTTTTATAATTATATTCAGAATCTGATAATTAATATAAAATTATAATTTTTTTTCTAATTTTTATATAAAAAAAATA
>KZ825797.1:211182-229261 GCA_003184645.1 Aspergillus ellipticus CBS 707.79 | reverse complement strand
AAATTAATTTTTTTTTTAATATTAAAATTTTTTAAATATTATTTATTATAGTAATAAAAATTTATATATTATTTTTTTTTTATATAATAAATATAAGCTTTTATTATAATTATTAAAATATTTTTAATTTTTATATTTAAAAATTTTTTTTTTTTTTTTATTTTATATTCTAGTTTCTGTTATATAAAAATATAATTTTTTTTATTTTAATTTAAAATAAGTATTATTATAATAAAGCCAGAAAAGTTCTAAAATTAGATTATAATTTAAATAATTTTTAAAAATATAAAAAAATATCTATTTTTTTAAATATATTTTTATATTAAATTTTATTTATATAATATAAATAATCTATATTTTTTTTTTAATTATTTTTTTTACTAGTTTTAGTAATATAAATATTTTTTAAAATTAGTATTATTATATAAAATATTTATTAATTATACTATAAATTATATAATTATTATTAATAAATATTTTTATTAAAATAAAATAATTAAATAATAAATTAATTATAAAAAATTAGAAATTTATATATAAAGTTTTAAAATTTTATTAAAAATTAAATAAATATTTATTAATTATTTAGAGTTTTTATATATATTTTTATATAAAAATATCTAATTTTTTAATTTTATTCTAGATTTATTTATAATATAGATTTTATAATTATTTTTTTTTAGTTCTAGTAATTATTATTATAATTATATAAAATCTAGTTATTAAAAATAAAATATAATTCTGGATAAAATATTTATTTTTATTATATTAAATATAAATATTTTTCTATCTATATATCTATAATTTATTAAAAAAAATTTATTTTATTTTTTTTTTTATTAATTTTTTTATTTTTATATAAAAGATTATTATCTAAATCTAGAGTATTATTATTTAATTAGTAATTATTTTTTAATTTATATTATTAAGATTTTTTTTATTTTTATTTAAAAATAGAATAAAAATTATTATTATATAATTTATTTTTTTTTTAATTTAAATTAAATATTTTATATTATATTTAATTTCTAAAAATTATTTATAATATCTTTTATATAATTAAATATAAAATATTTCTATTATTATTTTAAATAAATTTAGATTTATTATTATTTTAACTAATATTTTTTTTATTTATTATTTTATAGTATATTTTTTATATTTATAAAAATCTAATTAAATTTATTTAAAAATTTATAAAAAGTTTTTTTTTTTTATTTTATTATATTAATTTATATAAAAATTTTTTTTTTATAATTAAAATTAGAATATATTAAATTAAGCTAATTATAAAATTTAAAAAAAATTAAAAATTAATTATTTTTTTATTATATAGTAATTTAAAAAAAGATATTAATTAGTTTTTTTTTTAAATCTACTATAAATATATAAGATTTTTATATTTTTAAAAAAAAAATATTTTTTTTAATTAGAAATTTTATATAAAAATTAATAAAAAAAAAATATTTATATAAATTTTTTTTATTAAATAAAATAAAATCTAAATATTATAAATAATAGATTAGGATTAGTAAAACTATAGCAGAAACTAGTTAAATTATATAAAATTTATAAAATTAAATTATATAAAATTTATAAAATTAAATTTATAAATTTATTATTTAATTTACTAGTTTTTATATATATTTATAATTATTTATTTTAATTATTATTTTTCTCTCTAAGAATATCTCTGTAAGAGTTTAGTAAAAAGAATAATTTTTAATATAAAAAAAATCTCTAAATTTATATAGTTAATAGAAGTACTTATAAATAAAAAAAATTATTAAAAAAGAAATCTTTATATTATTAAAAAAATAGTTATTTTATCTATAGATTTACTGTTCTTTTATACAAGGAGCAAAGTCGGAGTAAGATATTAGCTAAGTCATTCCTTTAGGGCCAGGGGCTTTATGCCTGGACCTGTAACAATATCTGACTATAATATACTTTATTTTAAAATAATTTACCAGATTTTCTGTAATTTTAATAATTTTCTAATTATCTTTATATATAATAGTAAAAATATTTTAATATATAATACTTTTTCTAATTATATATAAACAATATTTATATTAGATTATTTATTTAATTACTTTAATAGCTGTAATATATTTAGTTTTAGTAAAATTTTAAATAATAATAAACTACTTTCTCCTATTTTAACTAATAGATAAACTTTTTATTATAAAACTATAATTAATAGTTAATTTATTCTTCTTTAAATTAATATATACTAAGTTAATATAGATTATAAGATTTTTTTAATTTCTTTTAATCTGATAAACTATTCTATAGTTTATTATATTACTACTAATATATTTTAATATATATTTTATAATAGCTAAATAAATCTAATAAGATTCTATTAAATACTGAGATAACTGGTTAATAATAAATATAATATCAGGTCTTATTCTATAGATAAAAAATATTAATTTTTTAATAAATTTATAAAATAATTTATAATTTTTCTGACTCAGCTGTAGACTATCTTTATTAAATTAAATATTTAATTTTAGAGATAAGATATTTAGCTTATAATTAGCTATATTAACTTTCTTAAGAATCTGTTTTAAATAAGTATTTTAGTCTATTTTAACTGAATTCTTTATTTAAGTAAATTAAATATTTAATAGTTTTTAGACTAATTCTAAATTAGTTATTAAATAGAACTTCTTTAATTTATCTTTAATTATCTCTATTTTATTTTTCTCTCTTTTAAAAATAATAATATTATTTATATATAAGATAATGATTATTTCTTATCAGTTAATAAAAATATTTAGATTAGTTATAATAGATTTAAATCTAATATTCTTAAAAAACTAGATAATTTTTTAATACTAAAGATTAGCAAATTATCTTAATTTATATAGACATTTTCTTAATTTTAGTATAATATTTTTTTTTAATATCTGGAGTAGAGTAGATTAACCTGAGTACCTGACTGTTATACCTTAACCTTAACCTGGCTATAACCTGGCGGTCAGATTAAGATATAAAATCAGATTAACTGTTAGATAGAACAGTTAACTGCAGTTAACTGTTATACCTGTACTAGTTCTAAAAAAAACTAGTTAAAATAAAAATTAGATAGAAATAGATAGAAATAGATAAAAATTAGACTAAAATCAGATAGTAATATTTTATCTTATTTTACTGCTTTCTAAAATAAGTTTAGTTACTGAGAAATTAAACTCGCCGGTTAACTACAGGTTAAGCCGGTCAGGAATATATATATTTTTATACCTGACCGCCAGGTTATGACCAGGTTAAGGAAATTTTTATACCTGACCGCGGTATAGCTAAAAAACAGGCGGTTAACTGTCTTAACCGTTCTTAGTACTAAGACCTGCCTGCTATACCTATTTAGACTCTAGTATAGTTAAAATATACTCAGATTAAATAGTAATTAATCTGATCATCTTAACTGTTGTCTAAAAGTATACAGAAACAAGCTTTTTAAATTAGAAAAAAATAATTAAAAGAAATATTAGTATCTTCTCTATCTTTCTTAGTAACTATACTTTTTAATAACTATCTAATTAAATACTAGATACTGTACCTCTTAGAGGGTTCTATAAAAATCTTTTCTAGACTTTTTCTATTAATATAAAAATCTATTTTTAATAATAATCTATTATATTTTAATTATCTTTATTTAAAAGAAAAAACTATTTTATAATTCTAGATTTAAAATATAATTTTCTACTTACTTAGTCTTCTGAAATAAAGAAGATATAATAAATATTTTAGCTGTATTTAAAATATAATAAATTATATTTATATAAAAGTATATTTTAAAATAAAATAAACTGTTTTTATAGAATTTTTTATTTTTATTTTTCAGTTTTTTTTATATTTTTACAGTTAATAACTCTTTATATTCTAAATTTTATTAATATTATTAGTTTTTTATAAATAGCTTCCTTCTATTAAATACTATATATTAGATTATTGACAATTTTATTATATAATCTAAAAATCTTAATCTCTGACTTTATAATAGCTACTTTATAAATAATCTTAAATTTATAATTTTTAAATCAGAGCTTTAAAATAATTACTAGAAAAGTTTTAAAATACTATTAGAGTGGATTAATCTGACTATTATATCTTAACCTTGATCTGGCTATAATCTGACAGTCAGATTAAGATATAAAAAATTTTTAACTGTACAGACAGAAACTATATTAATAAAAAAATTTTAATTTTATATATATTATGTTTATTTAGATTAATTAATTTTCTAAATTAAAATTCTAATATATTAAATCCTGTTATATCTATCTTATTATCTTTTAATTTCTAACTTATTATCTTAAATAATTAGTTTAATTTAATTATCTGAGATAACTTTATATATTAATTTTTTAGGTTATTCTAGAGTTCTCTAGTATAATTAAAATTATTTATTAACAGGACTATATACAGAGTTAATCCTATTTAAATTATTATTAATATTTTTTTATTAATAATTTTCTATTTAACTAATTTCTAATATTTTATTTTCTACTGTTTATTTAGTATTTATTTATATTTATTAATTATATATCAGACTCTCTGGACTTCTATATAAGTTATAATTATATAAAGCTAATATTAAGTATTTTTCTTAATTAAGTTTAGTATTTTAAATTTTTTAATTTTAATAATTAAATTAGAGGACAGTATCTTCTCTAGAAAAGATATATTTTATTTTATTATTATTTTTAAAATATTTTAATAATTTATAATTAATTACTAGAAAAATATTAGCTGATAATTTTTATAGAAAAGATTTAAAAATTATATTTATAAATAAATTAATTAGATGATTTATAAAGAATATTAAGTTTATATAAATCTTTAGAATATATAATTTAAAATAATTTAAAATCAGATAGACTTAAACTTATAACTAATAAAGTAGAGATCAGCTATTTTATTTAGAGGATTCAGGATTTCCGGTTGCAGTATTTATATGAGACTTATTTAATATATACAGGCAGCTAGTTAAGCCTAGTAATAATACTCGTATGGGTACAGCAGCCACTGAGCAAGATGTCGCTATAATAGTGTGTTTTTCTGTCCTCGTTGGTCCAGGCGTGTGGATTAATCATTGAAACTTCAGGTCGAATATTGCACTTCAAACGATATTCCCTTTCTGGCTCAGAACGGCGGACATATGTGGGCAACCACATTCCACCTGGTATCAGATGGGCTCCTCATCATTCTCGGAGGGCTAAATTCGGTGACTTTCAATCGTGATAAGACCGAAGTTACTGTGGGAGGGGGTGCTCGTGTCTCAGAGCTTATTTCTGCTGCATCTGAGAACAACGCTCTTGTTCAAACCGCCAATTGTGACTGTATTGGTATTCTAGGTGCTCTGCTGGGAGGTGGATATGGCTACATGATGGGTCAGGTCGGATTTGCGGTCGACAACGTCTTATCGCTTAACGTGGTTCTGGCCGATGGACGCTTGCGTATGATCACACCTGAAGACGGGGATCTCTTTTGGGCATTTCGCGGTGCCGGACCCAATTTCGGGATCGTCACATCCGCGAAGCTCAAAGCGTACCCCGTCTCGTCCTCTGCTCAAATCGCATGGACAGGTCAGCTCGTATACACTCCCGACAAGGTGAAGGCGGTGCTGGAGACACTTCATTCGTTCACCTTGGGGCCGAAAATGAGCATCATTCTGTTTTATAGGACCACTGGCTCTCCAGACTACGCACCTCGAGTTGCCCTCGCGCCATTTTATCATGGCTCCAAAGAGGAAGGGCGAGCTGCATTCTCATCCTTCCTCGACCTCAACCCGATCGATGACTTCACAGACGCATTTCAATACCCTCATTGGAATGGTGATGGAGGCCCTGCCTGCAATACAACTGCTTATCAGCCAGCATACGGATCTGGCCTCGGGCAGTTGGATGTCAACACATGGATGCAGGTGTGGGACGAGTTTGTTTCACATGTCGCGCTGAATGGCACCGGTGGCAGCTCAGTTATGCTCGAAACATACCCACTAGCGAAAGCGCGTTCCTTCCCTGAATCGTCAAGTGCGTATGCCTGGAGGAACCAAGTCAACTCCAATGCCATGGTCTACCCATTGTACCATGATACTGAGCTTGAATCTGCCTCCCTCGCTTGGGGTTCTAAGATTCGTGATCTTTGGCGGGCCACCGATGGCCTTGATTCTCGAGCCGGGTATGTATTTCCAACAGCCCACTTTATTTCCCATCTAACGCAATTTCGCAGGTACATCAACTTCGCCCACGGTGATGAGGATCCGTCTGTTGTGTATGGTCAGAATGTCGACCGGCTGAGAACCATCAAGGCAGCTGTGGACCCGACCAATGTTTTCAATCAATCCTTGGACTTGTGGAAGTCCGTCTGAAATGATACTTTTTGGTAAGACGTAGACCACCATCTGGCTTTTGAAATCGCTGCAATGAGACGAAGGTGGGTCTTGAGAACGAATAAATTGGGATTTGTTACATAAAATAAATAATTCAGTGCAATACTAGAAAGATTCAATAAGAAGCCACTTGTAAAACTGACTGGCTGTAATCCTTGGAGAGCGTGTCGTGAACTACTCGATTCCACGGTTCCGAGGACCCTACTGCCCACCCAATCATCCTCAAAGCTGTGCCGTATCACGCCCCAATCCCCTTGTCGGATCTGACCCCGCGGACCGCGGTCGCTGTTCCGTCACTGACACTGCACATCGCCTTATCACCCCTCCCATCTGCTGCTGGCAAGAATGGCATGATATTCAAGAATAAAATACCACCTCTCTTCACATGAAATCCATCCCACGCCACTCTCATATGTAAATTGTATGAAAGATCGACACAATGGCTTCCGAATCTACATCCCTCCCATCCGCCCCGCCAGTTGACCTGGGCCAAAACGTCCTCCAACCCCCTCTATCGCGATGCGGCCACGGACCAGGCCTGATACTGATTACTCCGGCAAATTTGACAGACTGCGCGTCAAAAAGCACAAGCCTTGACCCGGAGCCTCTACAAAAATGGGCAGAGGAAAGCTACACCGTGGTCCAAATCACCCTCGATGCTGAGTCCAGCGCCGACGATGCCGTTGTTTCCGAGAGAGTCAAGATCGCAAAAGAATCACTGATCTCTTTGGAAGAATGCTCCAAAAAAGACCACTTCGGGCTTCTTGGTACCAACTTCCCCCCAACTAAAACCACAATCCTATCCATCACTAACGGAGCCCAGTTTACGGCTCCCAAGCCGACTACGCCCCCTCGTTCACCACCACCCTACACCACATCACAACAACCCAACCCATCGCAGCAACAATCCACCACAGCACCTGGGACATTTCACCCCAATTCCCAATCCCAACCCTCATCCACATCCCCGGCACCAACAAGCCCCCACAATCCAGCACCTCCCAAACAACCATACACACCTACCCCGACACATCCTCTTCCGGATTCATCATCCCCGGCCACGCCGACTTCAAATACTCCACCGCCGGCGTCGCGCACACTCGCAGTCTGACCTTCCTCAAAGCCCACCTCAATGGCCCCTACTTCGACCTCGAGAAAATCTGGGCGGAGCACACCTACTACGAATTCCAGGATCGATCGGTCGAGAAAACCATGGCCACTATGGTCCAGGAGCCGTACGTGAACCATATTCCGACTGTGAGTTTCCTTCCCCCTTCCCCCTTACTTGCTCTTGCTCCACAAACACACAGTATACGCATTATCCACACCCAGTCGAACTGATAAGAATACTTCTCCACCCAGATAACCGGCGGCATCGGCCGCGCCCGGCTCAGCAACTTCTACCTCAACCACTTCATCTTCAACAACCCCGACGACACAGCCCTGGAGCTGATTAGTCGGACCATCGGCGTCGATCGCATCGTAGATGAATTCGTTTTCTCATTTACTCATGTCAAGGAGGTAGACTGGCTGTATGTCTCCCTCCGTCTCCCTCCCTCCTCCCTTCCCTTCCATTCATTTCATCCCCATCTCATTCCTTTCTCCATCCCTACACCCAACCCTCACTAACACCACAATCACAGAATTCCTGGCATCCCACCCACAAACAAACACCTCCAAATCCCTTTCACCTCCGTCGTAAACATCCGGGGCGATCGGCTTTACCACGAACACATCGCATGGGACCAAGCGACCGTGCTAGTGCAGCTGGGGCTGCTACCGCAATGGCTCCCCTTTCCGTACGCTCTTCCGGGTAATAAGCACCCCGCGCCGGGCAAGAAATTCGAGTACCGCATTCCCGCTGCGGGTGTAGAAACAGCCGAAAAACTGCGGGATGGGGGCGCAGTCGAGTCGAATGCGATGTTTGGCGAGGGTTTTGGCGTTAGAGAGGTTGATGATAATGCGGACATCACTACCACTAACACCTACCAGGCACAGTCGCTGGGTGTGCCATTTTCCTGATTCATTATTTATTGAAATATATAAATTCTGGGATAACTTGCTACCATGATTCGCCAGTAGGCGATGCAATAATTTTACAGCGGCATCGGGCGCAGCCCAGTAGTACCATGTCATGCTATGGTCTGGTGTGGTGCGGTGTAGTGGATTGTAGTGGATTTTTCCGAATTCGGCATGAGATGATGATTGATTCCGGCAACCCGGTATCCGGTATTCGGTATCCGGGCATTTCGAATGCATAACATTCCAGCGAGACTCAATGTTTTGTCGTAGGTATTTGCTGATTGCATTATAGATGGTTTATGGGCTATATATGGGCTTGTGGCGCTGGTTTTTATTGTTTTTAGAGTTTTTTTTCGTTTGGTTCCTTGAATTCATACTTGTTTATCTGTGCTTGGCGGGCGGGTGTTCGCTGCTTGACTGGTTGAAGCGACGAGTACGGAGTATACTCAACCCAATCAACCCACCAGCAATGTGAAGCACAAACATCTTATTCTTTTCTTTTTTCCTTCTTTCCAGTGATAAATAAATTAATAGCAGGGGTGCGGCAATATGGTAATTGCTTTCTGTGAACGATAATGTATCCCTGGACAGGAACTATATATATTTTCCCGCTTCTTGTGGTCCTCCCGACATGGACTGTCGCATCTTCACTACCGGTGGTAGATCTTGGCTACGAGTTACACCAGGCGATAGCTCTTGATGTATTTACTCTCCCCCTATAATATTTCTCTATGTAATATGCTGACCAGGGACAGGAATCCATCCAAGCCTACAACTTTAGCAATATCCGCTATGCAGCACCCCCTACAGGTACCCGGCGTTTTCTCCCGCCGAGTCCTCCGACAGAGGATCGTGGGGAGATCCAGAGCGGGTCGGTGGGGCGTGTATGTCCGCAGGCTTCACTCACCTGGGAAATGGCGATCATGGTCCCGTTCCTGGACAGTATGGCGTCTGGGACGGAGTTCCACGGTTCTAGCATCGTGGGCGATTATCCGGCCGTCGAGCTCGCGCAAGACAGTAGGGTCACAGAGGATTGTCTCTTTCTAGATGTCATTGTGCCGAAGAGCGTCTTTGAGCGAGGTGCAGAGGATGGAGGGGCGAAAAACACGTCGCTTGCTCCGGTGTTGGTCTGGATCGACGGTGGTGGGTACATTTCTGGCGATAAGACTGAGAAGGATCCAACTGGTCTGTTGCAGCAAGGCATAGATAAAGAGAAAGAGTTTGTTTTTGTTGCGCTGAACTATCGGGTGAGTTTAATCCGGCCACAGGAGAAATGTGTGTCGCTAACTGGAAAGCTCGGGGCCTTTGGGTGGCTATCTGATATCAGTGGTGAGGGATTCGCCAATGCTGGTCTGTATGACCAACGCTTGGCTTTGGAGTGGGTGAGGGAGCACATTGCTCTCTTTGGGGGAGATCCGGCTCGCGTTACTGTCATGGGTGAGTCTGCTGGCGGGGGGTCTGTCATCCATCAGCTGGCAGCGTATGGGGGAAACGGAACGAACAGTGATGAGGGTGAGCTGCCTTTTCACCAGGCCATTATCCAGAGTCCAGTGTGGTATCCCCAGTCGACACAGCAGCAAGAGTCAGCTCGACGGCAATTTTTGGAGTTGCTTAATGTGACCTCCATCGAGGAGGCACGCAGTCTCGAGTCGAACCAGTTGATCGCGGCAAACGCAGAGCAGATTGCCAGCACGTCTGCATATGGAACATTCACATATGGACCGGTAGTTGACGGCACATTTGCCCCGGACTTACCCAGTCGCATTCTACTTGATCCTAGCTTCAAGTGGAAGCATCTCCGTGTTCTGTCGAGCCACACATCCGACGAAGGCCTTGCCTTTATTCCGCCAGCGGGCATGAACTCCTCCGCGTACGAGTCCATTATTGAGGCTTATTTCCCGGGACTGTTGCCTGAAACAATGGGAAACATCTCCCAAACGCTTTACCCGCCGGTATACAACTCCTCGTCCCCACAAAACCCGGAATACGGCAGTCCAATGGAAAGGGCTTCCCTCACAGTGAGCGATGCATTCTTTCAATGCAAGAATCTATACCTTAACACCATCTTCAATACCACATACGCGTATGTGTTCAATATGCCTCCAGGGTTGCACGCCCAGGATATCCCCTTCACGTTTTATAATCATTCCGTGCCGGATGTGGAGGCGGAATTTTTCGACGAGGACCTCGCTTTGACGATGCAGGATCATATTGTTTCGTTTGTGCGTGAAGGGGTCCCTTCTCCGCAGGCGACACCGTGGGAGGCCTATGAGGAACACGGGCGCGTATTGAGTTTAGCATCGAAAAACGTCACAATGATCCCAGATCCGGTAGACAATAGCCGGTGTCGGCTCTGGTGGGAGTGGAGTGGGTGATATGTTTATACTCAGCCTCAAAGTGGTCCATCAATTGAGCCTTCCGTTATTCGGGTCCGGAATTATGTAAAATCCGCATTTCCTACACCACCACCTTCCGGAGGCAAGTTGCAAATGTAACCAACATGGGACACCGTGCCCACAACCAACAAAGTGGTCGGTCGCATTTGAACGGTCTCAATTTCAGGCGCTCGACTGATTAACCTCGTTCAAGTACCGAGGGAATATGTCCGAGACATCCCAGCGAAATAATTTGTCGAATATTTCGTCACGGTATTAATAGCAGCCTTTCCGCAAAATTATCCCGCTAGCCTCGAGCTAAGAGGCTTGACCTGACTGAGCGACCGCCAAGCTCGATGAGCTTGACTCACTGCAGCTGCCAGCACGGCAACTCTTGGCCAAATTGGCAATATAACCCAAAGGACGCTAGTTGAGGCGGTCTTTTAGTACTCCGTGAAATTGCTGGACGGAAATCCGATAGTCCGTCTGTTGTTAACGCGGTGAAAACGACGGCTGTGCAACCCATCAACATGATCGTGGTGTAACGGATGGACTGAGGTCACTGATCAGAACCAATCTGGAGATCGGAAAGCGTCCGTGTCCGTTCGGGTGCAAATCAGACCAATGAAGGGGAGGGCATCGTGTGGTTGCCTGGACGGACTCCGCGGAGTGCGGACCCCGCATGGCAGCCTACGGGTCAGAAAATCTTGATCGAAGCGGTCGGAGACAGGCCGGGAGGTTTTCGGGGCATGGTTCGGCAGATTCCAGGGACCAGGGGAGAGGGAGAGATAGGAGAGACTGATATGGAGGTAGTACTAACTACTACCCCCAAGTGCGCTGGCATGATGATCGGCGGGGGAGGATGGTTAAAATCCTTTGTCTGGCAAGGGAACTCCGTAGATAGGAAATGATGCCACGGTCGGAGGAAGGGCAGAGAGAGAAGCCATTGGCAGGGTGTCAGGGGCGGGGGGTCAAAGGAAATACTAGCATGAATGAAAAATTGGCTGGTCAGCCAGCCGTGTCTGAGTTTGCCCAGCAGTGCCCACTGGCCAGTGGCCGGCCCAACACGATAACCTCACGGCTAAGCTTCCCAGGCCCTGACCGCAGCAGCATTGCCAGTCATGCCTCATGGCCCGTGGGGGCCAGCAAGGCTCTTCCATTGGCAGGTGACAATAAGGGAGGCTCTGGTTGGCTCAAAGGCGCCAAAAGGGTTCATCGTGAGCCAAGTGGGGGGAGAATGTCTTGCGCTAATTCGGAGGAGGCCCAAGACAGCTGGCCAGGAATAGATACTAGGCCAGCGATAGGGGCGGATGGCGGATGGCGGTGGTGTTAGTTGGCCGGAGAGGCGCCGTTGTGCCATGGATCAGGCACTACGGAGGCTCGGGGCCGACTGCCAGTGAGTGAGATGAGGATGAGCACATGGGCAGAGAAGGTCGGACTGTTCTGGAGGTTTCAGGAACCAGGCTGGGGGAGCAATCCCGCATGGGGGCGATACTCGACAGGCAGAACAACGAGCGGATGGCAGTGAAAGAAGAAGCAGTGGAAGAAGCGCCCGCGAGAGGCGCAAAAGTGCCTGGCCCCCAAGCCCGGAGCTGGTGAAACCAACAAGAGGCTGTGTTGGGCGCGGATCCTCGACCAACTCGGTTTCGCTTCCGGCGGCGAGCAAGCGATCCATCCGGCGGAGAAGCTCGTTCACTTCGCATCCGGGCAATCAGGGTCGCTCAGCCTTGTGCTACACGGGCGACTAGGCCGCAGTCGTCCTAGAAGTGATGGCCGGGCATGGATCCTGGCCCTGGTGCTTCCTTCCATTATTTCCTTTCTCTTTCGGCCCCTCCGTTAGCGTTAGCGCGAATGTTGTCATGGTTGGTGATTTGCTCGCCTTTATATGCCTCGCCGGTCGCTCCCTCGACTTTAGCCTTTCAGCCGTGGCTCTCGTCTCTCGTTACCTCTTACCACTTGACTTAAGACTGCTGTAAAGTTCCCCCGCGACATTCTTTCCGGCCGGACTTCAGACATTCGTTCCTCTTCGGCCTTCCTGTCGCTCTCTCCCACCCACCCACCTATCTACCCAATCAACCGCCCACCCACCATGTTGCTTCGCTTCCTCTCCGTGACGGGTGCTCTCTGCATCAACAGCTGCGCGGCCGCAGCTGTGCCCAGCCCTCAGTTCCGTGCTACGGCTCATTCGCATCAAATCAACCTGCCTGCCGTCCCTTGTGCCTTCTCCGACTCCAGCTGCTCCGAATCCCTCGACCCCCTCTCACACCTGGTATGCGGACACCCGCTGCACTGACATATGAAACTATACTAACAACCCACACAGACGATTGATTTCTCCACGCAAGATGGTATCCTGATGGCCAACAAACAAGCTATCTTTCCGGCAGCAGTGCCGATGCAATTCTCCGCAGACCGCAAATGGGACGAGGGTATTCAAGGTGTTCAAGTGGCCTACTCACTCGATGTCCGGCCACTACCCGCTCGTCCTGGCGCCGGCCTGGGCGACATTTACTATCTGAAGCTCCGCCTCTTCGACCTGCACGGTCGCCCTGCCACCCAGAACTCGATTGCGATCGGGCTCGTCAGCGATGCCGACGGTCGTCTGCAGCTAACCGTCATCGACCCGAACGGCTCTCGCGAATACGGCCATGGAAACAAGCTCTGGCAGATGAAGGCATGGAAGTCGCAACTCGAATCATACTACCAGACCGCCAAGGACGCCGTCAAGAACTGCATCAAGACCGGACACTCCCAGCATGAGCACATTCACAACGGTCCTCCTCCCGCCAAGCCTCAAGAGCACCACCACTCCTCCACGAAATACCCCCCGATCTTCAAGACGAGCCAGAACGGACAGTTCCTATGGACCGGGCGCGAGAGCGTTATGAAGTTCGCCCGCCCCGTCATCCTCCCTGCCCTCATGGGCATCCTGGCCGGTGGAGTGGCCTGTGTCCTGGGATTCCTCCTGGGCCGCTTCATTATCTCCATCTACCTCTGCGCGGTGAGCCGCCGGCAGCAGCAGATCCCCATCATCCAGATCGAAGATGGCGAACCCACTTCCGAAAAGGAAGCGCTGCTTCAACAATACAGCGATCAGGACCTACCTGACCACGCCCGCCAATCTTTCGAATGATTTCCTTTCCTTTATTTCTCATGTACTCTACGCCTGTCTTTTTTCTGATTCCATGTTTATGATATCCAATGTAGCATACATACCCTCGTGATTAACACCAACAAATATGAATGGCATGATCCAAGTGACATCCGACCCAACCATAAACCACTTTCCTTCGTAGAACTTCGTCGAAGGCCGGCTGGCCCAATGGTAAGGCGCTTGACTACGGATCAAGAGATTGCAGGTTCGAATCCTGCGTCGGTCATTTTTTTTTTGGCTCTTTCCAACCCCCTTGTGTTCTGTTCGTTCCACTGTGGTGGGGTGCGGTTCATTGTTTTTGGCCGCAGGTTGTAAAAATTCTGGTCGGTCAGTCGGATGGATCCACTTCCCACCCATCCACCCCAGGGTCACATCCGAGAACCCTAGCCATCCACCAACCAATCCATCGAGCATCCACATCGGGAAGAACAGCCAACACGGACAGGAAAAGACATTGATTGCCCATAGTGTCCGCAGATCACCACCACGCCAACTCTAAATCCGGAATTCGCTCCGGAAAAACGGCCATACTCGGTCCCTACTAATGTGCTCGTCACGAGCATCGTTTAGTTACCACTGGTTGGCTTACCACTGGCTCGTCCCTGTTTTTTCTGTCATGCATGCCATGCCTCGGTAGGTAGAAGATACTTTACTTTTCTAGGGAACTTTCGGGCGAGCCCGTCGATTTTGCCACGCTAGTGGACCGACTGAACCGACCGTGAAGATCGGGACAGGATAGGAACTTGGAAAATACATACTATGAAGGGTTTCTTGCCCGAGACAGTTGCATCGTCTTACGCATGTCTCATCTCATGAATGGAGTTGCTTGTTTGGGTAGGTTGTATATTTGTGTAGTGTGGTGACATGGGCATGAGATCGTCCGATCTGATAGTCGTTGATGTAATGGATACATAATCGGTGAAATTGCATTGTCTAGAATTGAGAATCTTGGTTGATGGACAGGACATATGTACGCGAAACCCTCTCTCCCTCTCCTCATCGACCCCTTTTGTGGATACAGCCCCTCATAGTCATACTAACCCCTCATACCACCCCCTCATCCCACTTAACTCCAATTTCTAACCCCAACCCACGGAGAAAATTATTTAAACGCACTCAACTCCCAGGCTGACCGCGGTGACATCGTCAATGGCAAAACAGGTCTTCTCATCCGTAACCTCCACGCTCTCAACCAGGTCATCCGCCGAACAGCCGGACGCGGTGTACACGCTCAGCACGGGCGAGGTAGCCGAGTCATCGCATGCGCCGGAGAAGATGTACGCGGTGAAGGAGTTGATGGGGAAGTTCTCCACGTTCACGCAGGCTGAGCGGGCGATGTTGGCGGTTGTAATGCTGGGGTCGGTGCAGTTTTCGTAGTAGTAGCCTGCGTAGGAGACGAGGGGGGTGGCGGCAGCCAGGGTGAGGGAAGTGAGGAGGAGGGTGGCCTGGAGGGGGGTTAGTTTGGGTTCTGGATGAGGGGGTGGATGGGTATGGGAGAGGGTGAGGGGTACCTTGGTGAGGAGGGAAGGCATTTTGGAGTATTTGTGCTTGTTATGGGGGGTTGGTTCGTTTGATTTGGATGGATGAGGATTGGGGTGGTGAGTGCTGAGTGATGGGAGTCTTCTGGGGTGACTGACTGGTTTATATAATTCAGAGCGAGGGGGAGACTGGAAGCTGGAAGCTGGAAGCTGAAGAATAGAGGCTCAGAGTAAGATAGGTCGGTTCATCGCGAGTCAATTAGGAAAGTGGTCTGAAGGCTTACGGATTCTTGTTCAGTAGAGCAGTGGAGGCGTTCTTCAGTTCGTGATAGCTTACTGGTGCGGAGGTGGATGGATGCGTGAAGTTCAGCGTAGTCTATCGTAAGCGATGGGCTCGCTTCAACAATAGTATACACTGCTTAGCCGGACTTGGATAGTGAGGTCGCATAGTATGAGATTGGTGTATATCTTAGCGGGCCGGATGGGTCTGCGGTTTACCCCTAGGGGGATATTGTTCTCTGTACCTGCAATATCTTCTGATTAGCAATGGCTTTGTAAAATATCCGATAGTGATGAGCAGACACATGAGTGCGCCACTTGGATGGAATCAATAATCTTGGCATATCCTCGAGAAGTCCTCCTGATCAGCGTATTCAACCGGAGCCATGAAGCGCGACTCCTCGCATTCCGGGCAAGCCACGAGGTTAGCAAACATGCAAAGATCCCCGCATTAGGGAAAGGTGTAGACGTAACCCCCCCTCTGCAGAATCCACAATCTTTATCTAATGATGAGATGAGATGCGATATCCCCATGGTGCAGCGACTCGGGCACCGATGCCAAGAAGAGCGGACATTCTTGGCGGCAGTCATGGGCCGTGCCGAGGTGGGCTAGACTGTCATGTCGCTCCAGCTGAGATTGAGTTTCCGTGGAGTGAGGGTCTGGAATCCGTATTTAGGCGGAAGCTCAGTTATAATATGGAGTATTATGCTTTCCGAAGGAACGAGAAACGAGAAATTTTGCTGATCATGTCAGTACTAGTAGGATGCCTCTTACGGAGACGCCGCGGAAGGTCGCCGTGATGGTCTGCGAAATAGATTGCCTCGTATTGCTAAGCCTTTTTAAGCTAGCAGAATTCTGGGGCTGAGTGCCTCGGTTAAACTTGCCCGGCCACCGCGCAGTCTTCGGCGGAGGTCGCTTAGAGCCTTTCTCTCCTGTAACTATCTATAGCAGCTGACAACTACTACCTCTTAGTCAAAGAGTATCTACATCTTGAACTGCTCGGTAGAGCTTCATGTAAGAAAGGGATTGTTAAAACCCAGTCTTTGACCATTGGACTCTGGATCCCAAGTCTCTACACATGTCATTCTGACTCTATCTACTAGGTCCTGGCCTATAGAGTCCCAGCCCAAGGCGTTGTGAAGCACCTTTATCAGACTACAGTACTACCATGCCCTACTAGAGTGTCTCGACGCCTTTTTAGTGTAGCGGTACTCCGTATATTTGACACCTTTTCTACAGGAAGCACTAAAGCCACATATGCAAATTTTTTGAAAAACACCTACCTTACTAAGCCTCCTACACCTTACCAAGCACCTTGTAGTAGAGCACCATGCCAAGTACTCTGTTAAGTCCCTAGTTGAGCCTCCAGCTGAGCCCCTTGTCAAGCACATCATTAAGTATCTTATTAAGTATTCTTCAAAGTACTTTATTAAGTCCCCTATTAAGTATTTTCTAGTGCCTCTTATAGAGCTCTTTATTAAGTATTTTATTAAACTGAGTAAAAGGCGGAGAGAGAAAAGCAGGATGATAATATAGAACAGTAACTCGAACGAGCTAATCCGAACTTGTAAAATTTATAGACTAGCTAGAGAGCGGAGATACCAGGTATCAGAATGTATAGGAAGCAGTCACACCCTACTGAGGTCTCTGGACACCTTTTTAGTCGAGTGGTCTGTTTTCACAGTAGGACTTCCGCAGCCAGGATCTAATACAATATTACATCGCGCTAAAGCGCTCCACAAACAAAAGCATCACAATTAAGGTGGGGCTGTTCCCGATTGAAAGACAAGTTGGGAGTCTGGCATATGATATCAAGGCATCCAGATGAAGACTCCGCCAGTCTTTATCTTCCTACACATACTACTCCGTACATAACCTATATTGCTTTACCTCGCCTACCTCGCCTACCTCGCCTACCGAACACCACCAATACTATTTCGAGTCTCTGTTCTTCTATCCCATAGAGCATTGACAGATTATGACTCCTGGTTTTTAGCCACTGCATATTTTCAAATCCAGGTTTGTCTTAATCCTCATATTGGTGTATGGAACCCGCTGCTGTTGACGTTAGATATGTAGGTGCTTCTCCCGCGAAGCAGAACCTCATTTTTTTTTTGCAGCTCTCCATCATGATAATAAGTACTTACCTATATACTACATAATCGCTAGATACATGTGCAGGGGACTTGGAAAAATCCCTGCTTGGGAAGGTGTGTTGAAGAGCGTACCTACCTCACTATGACAACTTCGTTGCCGTTTTTCACTCCTTCTTCACTTCTCCTTTACTTCTCCTTCACTTCTCCTTCACTTCTCCTTCACTTCTCCTTCACTTCTCCTTCACTTCTCCTTCACTTCTCCTTCACTTCT
>KZ825797.1:135388-211172 GCA_003184645.1 Aspergillus ellipticus CBS 707.79 | reverse complement strand
ACTTCTCCTTCACTTCTCCTTCACTTCTCCTTCACTTCTCCTTCACTTCTCCTTCACTTCTCCTTCACTTCTCCTTCACTTCTTCTTTACTTCCTCTTTACTTCACCTCTGTCTCTACTTCTAATTTACTGCTCCTTCTTGTTCACTTCGCTGCCTCTTTCTGTCCACATCTTGTTGAACTCGATCCAAAAGTACTCATAGAATCTCACAATTTCCCTGTCTACGACTGCAGCGCTGCACTCCACCAGATCATACCAAAATGCCAAATCATCTGGATGAGACTTTGTTTTGTTTTGAAGGAAGTCATTTCCCTGAGAGCGACATTGCTGACTTCCCTGATGAATTTTGCACTCTTCTAAATGAGAACCTGTTTCAACGGAAACAGTTTCTCACACTTCGTGGGGATGCGAAGATCAAAAATCTCATCTACTCTAAAATCGAACCTGCGCTGCTTCCAGCTTCCCGACTTATCATCCACCGCTGGGACAGCTATATTGTGTTCATTCGTCGTCACCAGCCCGATGACAATGATGTTTTCATTACGGAAGACCATCGTGAAATAGTCACAAAAGAGGAGGTCATGGCAAAGATCCAAGAATTCGTGCCAAGTATCGAACTCGATCCAGACATGTATCCTGAATCGTCCGGCTATGCCATGACAGTCTTATACCCAGGCAGAGCTCACGATTTAGTTGTTCTAGATTACAATCTCATCAGTGTTCTCTTGTCTTCAAAGACCTACGACAGCAACAAAATTGCCGCAATGGTGGTCCTCGCGGTCTTGCTTGGCCATGAAATGGCTCATATTCTGGAGTTTCGAGGTATACGAAAAGCGCATCTGGACAATAACTCTGAACCCTTTATAACTCCTCCCGGAATTACCTGCCCTGAGGCAGGCACTGCATTGGAGAGGTATGTCTTTGGTGGTAAGGTACAACCAGTATGTACACGCTTGAATGACTTGATGTTCATCCAAGGACTTTACCTCAATTCAAGCGCAATAGACTATAAGATGATGAAGATGAACCAAGACTGGATACGTGGGTTATTTTCTGAACGACACTGGGAAACAGCACCCAAACCGACGGAGGCACCACTCGTCATCTGCGTCCAGAGACCAAGACTGAAAAACTATTTGTTTAAGAACGACTCTGAAGATTCTCAGACCAAAGGACGGATTAATTGGAATGACGTGAGAGTTGAGACCGGAAGTCCTACCAGGAGGCCTAAGATGTCACGACCGAACAGGCGTTTTGGTTGTAAAGTAGTGGACTTGACCGGACTTTGACTGACGAATATGGCATCCAACCGATAGCAATACGAGAATCGAGTTTATGCGAATCATCTAAGTGGCTTCAGGCTGTCTCATTCAGTCACTGCCGCGGATATCAGTTGCCGGGTATGACTTTATGGCGTGGTAAAACGGATTCTCGGGATTGCATTAGTGATTATTATTCAGCAAAGACACCTAACTAACTAGAATACTTCCAGATTCAATCCACCTGCTTGCCTAGAACTGCTTTGTATAATAAACCTGACTACTTATTGTCGCGCGTGAGGCCAGTAAAAATTCATTATTTAATATACTACTCTGGGGCGGTCGCCTACACATCTCGCGCGGAATAGGAGCCTTGGAGAAGACGAATATGCGGCATGTATAGCCTTTTTAAGATGAATTGAGAACTGAAAGGTCGAGTTCATGACCTGTCAAATATTTATAGGGCACTCAAGCAGAATCGTGGGATTGTATTGGCGATGATTACATGAGGTGAAGTGAGGCGATACTATCCATGCTACTTACTTACAGGAAGACCAACATAAAGCCTAACATAGACACGCGTATCATTGGATACCTTGAAGCTTTACAGGCTTGAAATTCCTGACATTGTCTTATCAATTCTTCTAACAAATTCATATCATACACACCGCCGAGGTATCATCAGTCGTAAGGGCATATAAGAAAGGCAACCGCAGCGCTAACCCAAGAAAAGCAGCAACACATATAAGTACAACGTTCATAGCAGAGGAAAGTGGTGTCGAATACCCAAATTGCTCCTGCAAGCCCCCAGCCGAGATAGGTAGGTAGATAGGCAGGCAGGTAAACAGAAAAATCAAGAAATATTCACGCGTCGCATCCATCACGCATGGCCTAGTCCCATCAGCACCATCCAAACCACGCAACATTATATCCACACCGAAGGAATCACTTACGTCCCAACGGCCGCGCCCGCTTCGAGATCGACTTGACTTGGTCCTGCTTGACTTTGGCCGCGCGAGCTCTATTTCGAATCATTAGCTAACGCCTAACAAATAAAAACAAGTGCATCGTGGGGATGAAGAGGGAGGAAAAAGGCGAGTGGAGGGGAAGCATACTCAATCTTAGCCTCCTCATCCAATCTCCGCACATGGTCTCTAGCCTCACGCACCGCTCGACGGGAAGCCATGAGCGCGCGATCGGCTTCGCGCTCGGCGGTCTCGGCCCGCGAGACCTGTTCCATAGCTGCGCTCACAGACGGGTCTTCGTGTCTGCTGCTGCCACCGAAGAGGGAGTGTCTGTGACTGTGGCTGTGGCCGTGGCTATGGTGGGAGGAAGGAGAAGTGGAGCCGCCGTGGCTCGAGTGGGAGCCGGAGGAACGGTGGGAGGAGCGACGGGTGCGATGTGTGTTGGGATCGTCGATACTGCTGCGGTCGGAACTGGAGACGGAGCCGCGGTGGAAGAGAGGCATGTTGGGGTTGGGTTCTATTCCTGTTTGGTAGTCTTGTGGGGGTGGGAAGTGGATTTTGTGTGGGTTGCTTGGGAAGCCTGGCTTGTGTAGTGGATGTGGACGGAGCTGAATGTGTGGAAATGATGGGGGCTGGGATGAGACGAAATCGAGTCAGTATATATCTTGTTTCTTGTTGGAGGTGCTATGGGGAAGGGAGACGGGGAAGGGTACGTCAGTGGCGTGTGAGAGAAAACGGTCAAAGGGGTTTAATTTAATCAATGCTTAATGTGTGGCTACAGTAGCGTGATAGGTATTGTCGATCATTGGAGGTGTGCCACTGTAGCTCCATCCCCACGTGTGACTGATGGGTGTATTTTCCCCGGGGGAGAGGATAAATAGGGCTCGACGGCCGTGGGATGACGATATGTCGAATAAATGATTGATGGGGAGTGGGTGGTGGTGTGTCGGCGATGATGTCAAGGCTGATATTTGTGCCGTCCGATTAATGAAGTCCGGCAGGACGTGATGATTATTGGTGGCCGATCTGCGGTGACATCAGGTCGGACGTGGCACCGCCATTATGGTCCGTTAAGGCTGATCCTTGCTGCCCTACTCGGTGTCAATAATTTGCTGGCATTGAGGTTAGTTAAGTTCTGGCCGTTCTTGTATTCGAGGGAGTTGTGCATCTGAAATGCTAAGTGGTTCGACGATAGGGTTCCATGTATCAGACTTGAAAACTCAATAAAAGGAAAATTTATCGTACTGGAGGGTTGCTTCTCGCTCTAGCAGGTCCTATGTCGATCAAATTATTCAAGTTCATGCAATTGGTACTGCGATCCTGGTAAGCTTGTATTAAATTCCCCATAGATAAGGAGAGAATAATCTGTGGCGGTAAATTTCAGCGCGCGATGTAGTTGCCGGACTATCCTCCAACATAAAGGTATAGAGAGACAGCGTACTCCGTAGATAGTGGGCATAAGTCCATCATCAAACAGGAAAAGGAGGTTGTCGTATGAGGGCTTTGGAAACAAAGACACGCAAATTATGATTCTCGCGACTGAAATAGCAGCGAAGCTAACCTTATTCAACATAACCCGATAAGCTTCGATGACCGTGTCCCATAACTCACTAGCCAACTCCCAAATGGAATGCATCCTGGTGTTTGCTGTCATTGACACCTATCGAGAGCTGTCGAGCAGCCAAGTCCCAGCTCAGTTGATCCTCAATGATGATCTCGAGACCCCAGGCACCCTGACATTGGGTAACGAATACAATGGCGACCTTACCAAGCACCTACCTCCACTTTACTGTGTGCCCAAATTGTGATCTGTATATCTCTGCATAAACTCCACATCTTCAGCCTCTAATCAATCGTTCAAGCGAAATTGCATGGTAAACGATGGCCAACCAATGATGCTAATCGCGAGACTTCGAGTAGCTGGGAGATGACGAATCTCAGTAGCATTCCAACTTCGATGGAAAACATGACATGGAATGTTTCGAAGAGAAAGGGTGGTGCATAGATCGCGCAGGGAAGTGTGTCTGCTAATCTCATGGGGCGAGGGAAATATTGTGTTAGCTCAGTCAAAGTTCATGAACATGATGGGGTTAGTAAAGCCCATGCGGAGTTGTCTGGGTAACAAATGTTAGTTTCCTGTTCAAGGGGAAGGTATCGTGGAGCTGGTCGTCTCATCAGTGTTGTAGGAAGAAAGTTGAGTTTACATATCGGAGGAGGAAAGAGGTGGTAGGGCTCAAGGAGGGGCGGTCTTCAATCAGGTGACAGTAAGTACTTTCCAACCACTCGTCCCCACCCTTTTCTTGAAGTGCAATTGAGCGATTTTTCTCGAAGAAGGAGAGCATAGCACAACATGAACTTAATTCGATGGCTATATTTAAGCTACCAAATGAAGTATTGGATAGGATCTTCTTCTGGATGCCGAATCTAGTACTTTCGCCAGGATAGACGTCGTCGAAAGTTGAAGCTAACAAAATATACTAAAGTCTGCACAGTGAGCCGCGTCCGTCCGCCTTAATAAGATCAGCTGCCTTCTCTGCCACCGCGTATACCGTTGTTTGAATATTTCCCCGAGGAATCAGGGGGATCACGCTGGCATCCACCACCCGCAGATTGGGGCATCCATACACTCTCAGTCGCGCGTCCACTACACCTCCGATCCCCCGTGGCATCATTGCTGCAGTTCCACTGACATGAAAGTGCGCTATGATGCGGTCTCGAGTGAGTTCTCGCGCTATCTCCAGACTTGAAACCTGCTCCGAGTGATGCAGTCTGCGACCATTCGGTTTCAACAACGATGCCATGGGCTCCGTCGCTGCTAGCGTATCTAGCCACTTAACATGGCGCGCCTGGAGCTCCAGATCAAGTGGATGCGACAAAATTTGGGGATCGAAGGCTGGCAATGCTGTTGGATCCGGTGAAGAAAGGTGTACACATCCTCGAGAGAAAGGTCGGTTTAAGACAGCCACCATGGTGAGGAAGGATTCAGGCTCCGGCATACCGAAGATACCCTGCAGGCTTGGACTATTTTCGGGAGTTACCTGAAATGCGCACATTTCGTATTGTCCCGTTGGCTCCTCTAAGTCCTCGAGAAGTTGGCGCAGGATGCGATATTGCGCAGTGCGATTGCTTGGAGTCTCTTTGTCGAGGTACGTATCTAGCAGGCCCTGAAACTCCTCGTCTTGTAAATATGGGGGGGTCATGAATGCTGAAAAGAAGGTACAGAGACCGAGTGGCCCTGCTCCCGAGCTTTGCCAGGCTTCCATGGCAGCTTTGGCGATTTCCGGGTTGCGTAACGCCTCAGCGTTACCTGTCCATCGGCTACCTCCCAACTGAACGGGACAAGTCCGTGCTCTTGTAGGTTCTCACCAACATTCGGGTTGTTGATAAGAGTTTCAATTCCATGGGCTTTGAGAAGGCCCGCGTCACCGATGCCTGAGAGTTCGAGTAGATGAGGCGTTTTCACGGCGCCAGCAGCCAGGATCACTTCTGTTGCGGCTGTCACTGTACGTCGAATACCGTCTTTGCCTATAAATTGAACACCCGCAGCAAAAAAGCCGCTCTCCCCTGGTTTTTCCTTCTCGACAATAATCTTCTCTACTAATGCTTCTGTGACCACCCTGAGGTTTATCCGTTCAGCTGTTTTCGAGTTATAGTACGTGACACCGGCATGGCTGCGCGCACGCGAGGTGGCGTGAATGCTTCCTGGATTGCAAAAGGCACCCTTAGCCCGACCTGATATCGGGTCACCTGTCGGGTGATGGTTCAATGTCTGAAATGTTTTTTGGCCACGCAGCGTGAAAGGCAGTAAATGGCCCGTCGCCGAATGACACATGCACTGGACCATCTGTGCCCTGCAGGGTTGGATCGATGTAGCCCAGTGACAGCTCTTGGTTGATTTCATCCGAAGGTGGGGTGAATTTCTGGGATTTCCGTACGTAAGCTGACAGTGATTCCCAGTTCCATCCGGGATTTCCCAATTTTTCCCAGGCGTCAATATCGCTACGGCTGGGATAAATAACCATGCCCAGATTAATGGCAGAAGATCCACCCAAGGTGCGACCACGAGGCTCGCTAAGGCATCTGCCATTAAGTGCTTGCTATCCAAAATTGTATCAGTAAGGAATGTTAAGATTGGAGGGTATTCGGGTTCATACCTGTGGTGTACTGGTGAGACACCAGTCGAATTCCGGATCAGAATACAAACTACCCGCAAGGCCTGGGGTAGTGATCCGGGGATCGTTGACACGGTTGCTTCCAGCTTCCAGTACCAGTACGCTGACTGCTGGGTCTTCGGTCAGCCGGTTGGCGACTACCAAGCCGGCGGTTCCTCCGCCTACAACGATATAGTTGTACACCGGGTGGAGGTCGGATACAGACGAGGTATCGGCGGTCATTGTGCTAAATTGTCCAGGTCAAGACGGCAGGGTGCACAGGGCGCCAGATGAAGTAGCTGCCGTGGACTTAAATAGTAGTGATCACAGCCTCGCTGTCTATTTGGGGTCTACGCGGCCCGGGGGTAAGAAAGCGGGGCTATCCACAATGAAATGCTGCTGCTGAAAGTGAGATGGCGGCCAGCCACTCGTGATGGGACGGGCTGATCTAGTTTCCACTTGGTGGATACGCCGGTGCAATGAGTTGCCGAACTAGCCCCAAATGCCTGCAAATGAGCACCATCCCCATGCCATGTCGGCTTCCCGTGCAATGCAAGTAGTATGCTCCACAAGAGGGGGATCCCTGTTCATGCAGTAAAACTGCCAAACCAAGTACCTGGTAAGCAAACTATCCATCCTTTTCCGAAACGGAAACTTCTTGCGAAGCTAGTGGCGACATCCATAGACTTGAAGGATCCGATCCCTGTGTTCTTCACGCTTGATTTAATCTGCAATCCATTTGTACTTCTCTGACATTAGATTTTTGCCCGCGTATTCCCACCATTTTTCATCCAGGCAGGTTCAATATATTCTTGCTTATGAATAGTTTGATTCATTTTGCTAGAGGGTGTAAAAATTTAACTAATTATAATATGAACACAACACTGTCCTGAAATCCAGTCCTTGGCGTGACAGTCGTTGATGTACTTGAAACCATCCCCACAACGTTGTGATCGTATGTCCTTCGGATCGGCCCTCGGGCGTCGGAGTATCTAATTGTGGTCACTTTGGTATTTTTCCAACATCCAGAACCAAACTGATCAGTCTATCGTTTTTATTATACATCCCTGAGTTTTCCGACTGCATTCGAAGTCGAGATTAACATGTGCAGTTCTTATACTAGCCCTTTCACTTACGTTCCTCAAGGCGATCATTTTCAATTAAGATGGTTGGGACATCGAGCAATAAGAAAATATATTTTTGGTCACCAGTATTTCAAAGAACGACGAGGCATTAAAAGGTACTAGGGAGTATTACAGTGATATAACAGATCCATTGAATATGTAAATTTTTGAAGAACAAGTTGTTTCAGACCGAGGCTTTGAGTTCATGAGGACCGATGGTTTGATAGCTGTTCGGATGGTAATTGGAGAGTTGGAAATCCCGGGCGCCCCAAGTACCATCCAGGCATCATTCAGGCACCATTCTAGGCGCCCGCGCCAGGGTCCAGGCAGCAACCAGGCAGCAACCAGGCAACCACGGCGGCACGAACCGCTGGCCAATCCGGGACCGGTCTAGATTCTCGACTGGGCGCCATTTTCTCGTATCGACGCTGCTCCTTAAAATCATGGCCAGGCTCTCATGACTTCGTGGACCACCGGGCACACTCATCTCAGTTCTTCATATAAAGATGGTTCCGATATATCAAGTTGTCCTGGGCTTGGTATTGGCCCTACTCATCCCTCTCTGGCCGAGCACTACAGCACCCTTTCTCAACCTTCTGAGATCACTCACCACAACGCCCATCATGGACGGCATATCTCTCGCCCAAAAGGCTCAACTGCATGAGGTTGCCGATCTAATGCTTGAGATCTACGAAACTCTCGCCAAATTGCGCTATCTCGATCCCCAAGGAATCAAGGTCGGTCCACACGACATCTCCGATCTCCGAACTATGTATGAAGCGAACGGCCTGGACCCCGCTGTCATCCACCTCTACAGCATACTGCCTTATGTTGATCCAAACGCCGCAGGGAACACTGACTTCTTTCATGGTGGCATATTCGCTGACTTCCGGAAGGAGGAGGAGGTGGAACAAGGCCGTGATCCATTTTATGGGGGCCCCACTGAGGAGGATTTTGATGATGAAGACGGGCCCTACATGCGTCCTTGGGTGACACCCTTGTCTCATCTGGGGAATCATCAAAGCGTTATTGTGTATGATGCCCGGAAACACCGGATCTGGATCATCGATCAGGAGGGGTGGTCCACTACCGACCCCGCCCTGGAAGATGTACCGGAGGGGGAGCCGGAAAGCATAAATCGCAACTATTTCGAGCATATTCCCAGCCGCCCCGCCGGGGAGTTTTTACGGGATATGGTTCGGTGGTATCGCGAGTTGAAGGAACTGCCGGGCGGTGGAGACCAGAGTGAATCCTGCTGGGACCATCACGATATGAATCTCAAGTCATTGTACGAGAAAAATGGATGGCCTGATGACTTTGACGGCGATGCTTTCCTCGTGGACCAGGCGAGGGCCGCTTGTGCACTCAGGGCCAAATGGGACGCGGAGAATCCGTTGGAAGAGGTCAGCAAGTTTACGCAGTGGAAGAAGTCCGGAGAGTATCGTGCACAAAAGGCCCAGGAGGCAGTGGATGCAGCTCAAAATGTGGACGAGAGGTGGATAGCACAGTGTGAGCTTTGGAATGCGAAACGGGCTCAGCTCAGAAACACCAAGGAGCTTGAAAAGGCACAACAGGAAGTCGACAGATTATGCCCCAATGGAATATGTCAGAGACCCGAGGATTTGCCGCTCTGGGAACTGGTGGCAGTTGAGGAAGAATACGGATTTAAACAAAGCCATATGAACGGTGATCGTGATTCGGCCGAACAATTCAAGGAGTCCGATCCGGAGGAAGCAGAGCGATATAGGGCTGCTTTTCATGTGTCAGAAAAAATTGCAGCAACTTATAAAAAGGCCTACGAAGCTGCCAAGGCCGACTCAGAACGGCTATGCCCGGGGAGGTCACCTAAGTCCGTCGATGGAATCAAAAATATAGACCGGTACAATCCACTGAGTGGCGTTGAATATCGCACGAAGGTTTCGGTGTCTTTGCAAAGAGAGATTGACGATTTGCGGGAATGGTCCGCTCAGATCCCAACCGAAGCTCGTGAGGCCATGAATAAGGTTGACGATCAGATTCAGGGTCTTGAAAGTTTCCTCGAAAATACCAAGGCTGCACTGAAGAAATCCCAGGACTGGTTGGCGGAGCAGGGAATTACGGCGTAAGGGTCTTGACATGTTTCCCGCCTTTTAGATGAGCTATTTTGATAATATTTGTCACTTCCTTTGCATTTAATTCCGAACTTTGGCAAAAACGCCGTGTCGTTTATCATGGCCTGCTATTTACTAATGTACAAAAAATCCTTCTCCAGAATTTTTCTACTACCTTTTAAGATCTTTGTTTGCAATAGCATCGTTCAGGAACTGCAGGAACTGCGCGGGAGCGTCGTCCGCAAAGATGGTGGCCTCGCTTTGGGTGGATCGTCGAATGAGACCTTCTCCGCGCGAGAACATGTCCTTCTCATACGCAGCAAGAGCGCTTTCAAGAGCTGCCTGGTCCTCAGAAAATACTTTATCTTTCCCGCAGTGTTCTACAAGATAGTCTGCCAGAACAACGGCATCGTGCATACTGCAGTTGACGCCCTCACCAACAAACGGGGTTGTTGCGTGTGCGGCATCACCCAACAGCGTCAGGCCAGGAGCCACACAACGAGCCCAACTGATTGCCTCTGGGTCCATGCGATGCAATGGCCAGGAACGAAAGGGACCCTCTGCATTTGTGACGAAGGCTTTAAGCTCTGGGCAGTACGTCTCGAAGTAATCGTGCGAGGACAACAATAGGCTGCGCATGGCCTCTGTTCTGCTGGTGAGATCGTCGGTCATAGCACTTCTTCGATGGCTATAGAAGTCCTCGGGCACAATGAGCCCAAAGTACACGCGATAAGTCTCGTTTGCGAGCTGTTGCACGGCGATCATTTTGTGCTTCCCGATCACGAGTATAGCTCCCGGACCTGCCAATTCTTTGGCTTTGGCGTAACTGGGGTTATCATGCGACAGCTTCCCTTCAATAAACATCTTGCCCGAGTATACCGGTGCCGATGGTGTGAGCTGGATGGATGGTGTTATTATGTTGAATATGGAGACTCGCTTGTTTACTTACCAGAGGGCGGACCTTGCTCCAGGTGCCATCCGCGCCAACAATTAGCCGGAACCCGGACGCAGAGGTGCCATTGACAAAATGAATTATGCAGCCGTTGTCCTTGGCCGAAGGTTCGGTATCTGTTCGTCTCTCTACAGCATTCACAGCGTGACACCAGCGTATCTTTTCCTCAGGCACCGAATCCAACAGCAGCTGGCGAAGCTGCACGCGGTCGATCTCCGGGGTGTTGTCATCCTCGCCAAAGCAAGCAACGGTTTCCCCATCCGGGTTGAGAATATGCATTCGTGATGCATTCCATCTAGCGAACTCTTTGTTGAATTTGTCAAATAAGCCTGCCTGTTTGAGCGCCATTTGACCGGAAGATGCATGTAGGTCTAAGGTACCCCCTTGCAGCCAAGGACCTAGCATGGATGACTCGTCCTTCTCGAAGACCACGTAGTCTATGATTTCGTTCAGCTCAAGCAGCCGGGCGAGCAATAGCCCACTTGGCCCGCCCCCGATGATAGCGATTGACGGGTTCATGGTTTGATGTCTTGAATGATGTGGGGAGTGATGATTTCGGAAGAAGATTGATAATGGATAGTTGCTGCTGAACTAAAAAACCCAGAGATATTAAGGGCTTTTATAACTCCATGGCTGTTTTGGGGCCCCCAGGCTGATAATACTCATGTCAGGTTTAGGACTTTATGCGACTGGCTACTACCAGAGTGCTTCGGTAGAGAGCTCCGGGCTACTTCACAATGATTGGCTCCGGACAATTTCGGCTTTTGGGACCTCCTGAACTCCGCCACTTATCTTGCTGGACTCCGGACCCCCCGGAGCACCCTCCCGGATCTTGCTTTCACTGCGGTCGACTTCCAATTTTCGCTTTGTGACCTGACTGGATTTACTCGGGACTTTCGGAAGTTGAAAGGCAATGGAGGCTAGAAGATCATTCGAACCAGGTCGCGGGCTTTCGCGATTTGCGGTAAGCAGGACAGCGGCCATTTCATGCCTGCTCGCCACTCACATTAGTGCAGTGTGACCATTGCCGACAGAAGAAACTAAAGTGTGTTTCCCCTCGTAGTTATTTCATGGGAGATGGTTTTTTATTTACTGACTTTTCGCAGATGCTCCCGAGAGCTGCCCAAATGCGGCAACTGCAGACCATGGCCCGGTAGTTGCGAGTATTCGCGAGATAGGTCTTCTTCCCCGCCAAGCCTCAAACGCAGGTGAGACTCCATCGCGAGAAAGGTTGAACAGGATATGGGGAACTGAAATAACTTGTCGAAAAGTCCAGAAAAAGATAAAAGCATCGTAGATCGCTTGCAACGCCTTGAGGAGACAGTCCAGTCCTTGAGCAACTCAGTTGAACGCGCTTTGCGCACAATCGGTCAAGTCTCTCACGGAAAGGATAATCCGGAAAAGCCAACCGCACCCAATAGTACAGTGCCAAAGGAGAGTACCCGGACTGACTCTGGACTTTTCATTGCCCCATCCCATTCGTTTTCTTTTTTAAAGGATACGTCAGCTACGATGGAGGCCAATCTCCAATCATCGAACGATGCCAGTCACCAAAGCGCCTTCTCGGGACTCGAGTATCTCTCGACTAGACTGACCACGGCGCAGGTCGATCAGCAGCCCACTGAAAACATGACCACTTTCTATGTGCCTTCAAGGGCTCTAGGGTACCGCTCAATGAGTCGTAAGTCCTCGAGCTGTCCCTCCTACTTCTACACATTGCTGACGACGAGGTTTTTAGAAATCCTGGAATTTGCTGAACTTGGACAGCCATTTTTCCGATTGCCCCCCGAAGACATGATAAAGAAAATCATATTCGAACCTCACAAATTCCAGGAAAAGGCTTGGATTGTTTATGTTAATTATCTGCTGCTATCCAATACCTCGGGCAAAGATGACGAAGACGACGAAAAAGAAAAATTTCGGTGGAATGTGCAGCTTGCACTGAACAATAGTAGCATCTTTCTTGAACCGCGCGAGGCGAACGTGCAAATGCTCATATTGCTAGCCATGCATGGCGAGGACTACGCTGCCCCAAATCTATCCTGGATGTTATTAGGACATGCCTGCCGACAGGCCGAGGCTCTGGGATTCCACGTTCCAGCCCCCCAATTTTCGGAAGCCCATCAAGAACAGCGTCTCTGTCTCTTCTGGCTTCTGTTTATGATAGACAAATCTTGCGCCCTTGCATTTGGCCGTCCCGCATTTCTTCCGACCATGATATATCGTGATGTGCCGTTGCCAGCAGACCATTCTTTGCTCAAATTCCATCCCCACGAGGGAGTACTCAAGCAGTCGGATGCCCATTCACGAGTCTCCCATTTCGGTGCCCAATTTCTCAAAACGTCTTTTGAACTGGCCAAGTTGATGGGTGCTGTCTTGGATGCTCTGGCCAAAGGGACTTCTTCACCGACAAAGGAAGACATCAGGTCACAGCTCGATACTTGGTATTTAGACACAGAGAGGGTTCGTCACCTATCAACATCATATAGCCTTCCTGAACCGACTCATTTTATATTAAGGTCCTAACAGAAACCATGAACTCCGAAATAATGTCAGCTACTGCCGAGAATGCTCGCGAGATGGGCCTGGGAATCAACAGTCTCAAGTTCCAATACCTACACATCCGAATTCTTCTATTAAAAGGAGACGAATCTAACTCAAATCTGTGCTTGACATCTTCCCGCGAAGCCATTGCCATTCTACCCTCAATGGTATCAAACTGGAGCTCCGTATACAACGGAGTAGTGTGGTATGTGCAGTGCAATATGAATCAGATATGAGTCACTCACCATGAAATATAACACAGGCAACTCCTCTACTTCCCATTCACCCCCTTCTTTGTGATATTCGAAAACATTATCCATCACCAGGGCTCTCTTACGCCGGATATCAAGCGAGACCTCAACTTGCTGGCCACAGCGATGAAGTACTTCGCCGATATGCGCTCCCTGATGCGTCTGCTTGCAACTGTCTGCTCTCGACTCCAGCATGTTGCTGCTGCGTTTCTGAAGCTTGCGCGGGTGCATGTCTCGCATAATGTACCGAATGACAGTGCTAGAGCTAGACCTCCGCCTAAATTTGATGAAGAATTAACTACTGACAATCCCGCGCACGGTTATATCGAACCTCTGGAATCCCCCACCGCTATGGATGTCGGGGAGCTAGATCTGGCTAATTACCTCGAGTGGCTTCCTGCTGATATCGACAGGGACGTTACATGGCCACTGCTCCATCCTGAAGGACAGAACCCGCCTCCTGCCCGCCCTGCTAGTGGTGGAGGCAGGCAAATGTTTGATACCACGTTCGACTGGTTTTCCTGGGATGCATACTATGCGGGAACGCAGAATTAGAATATTCATGAACTGGAGTCATTGGAAGACTCTATCTCGACTGAATATCATGATGTCATGTCCTGAAAATGTACTATCTAATATCTAATTGTACAGAATATTCAAGAAACTGCGTCCTTAGCCAATCAAAAATTCCATTCAGCCAATATCCAAGACCCATTTAAGCTAGATATCATGCCCATCTCTGATATTCCCAATCTTTCATAATATTCCAATGCATAGCTATCCACATGTGAAACGAGTTCCACGGATACACGAACCAGTTCTTTCCCGTGACTTTGTCTACGAAATACTGCGTCATGTTAGCATTGCACGTGACAGAATATCACGAAGGGAAAGAAAGAGAACATACACTATCACACCCCGTCCCCCCATGCACAAGCTCATCCATCGCCCGATGCAACTTCTCATCCCACTCCCTCTCGCTTTCCGCTTTCACCTCCAGCGAGACCATCTGACCCAACAGAATGGGCTTGATGACGGTGATGACCATGTCCACGGCACTAGACACACATCTTCATTAGCAAATACCCTCAAACAAGCCTCCTTTATCCTCCACAATAACTCCAAACGAGAAAGAAAGAGTACAAAATCTTACCTTTCAATAATCTGCACCGTCGACGTATACAACCTCCCCGAGTTCGGCCCCAACAAGTAAAAGAAATTCGGGAATCCGTGCATCGCAACAGTCTTGAAGGTGGCTTTATGGCCGTATTGGTCCCAATGCTGGGTGCGCGTTTTGCCGGATCGGCCGTAGATGGGGGTGTTGTATTGGGTTAGGGCGAAGCCGGTGGCGAGGAGCTGGGGTTATGTTAGGTTTGATGTTTGGATTGGGGGCTGGAGTTGGGGGGAGTAGGGGAGTAGGGGAGAGGGGATACGTACGATGACGTCGACTGGGACTTCGGCGCCGGAACGGGTGAGGATGGAGTTTGAGGTGATGTGCGTGATGGGGTCGTTGGTTAGGTGGAGGTTGTGGGCTTGGGAGAGGGTAGTGAGGTAGTTGCGGTCGAAGATGCGGCGCTGGATTGGAGGGGAAGGGTTAGCTGGTTGTTTGGGCCATGTAGAATGGGGTGGAGAGGGGGAATCCCACCTTGCAGCCGAATTCGTAGCTGGGTATTAGGAGGTCCCAGTATTGTTCTGCGCCGCGGTGTTAGCCTGAGCTTCAGGGTTGAGAGCGGAGGGGAGGGTTCGGAATACATACTAGGAGCTGTGCTTTGGACGTATTCCCGACTGGCTTGCTCGGAGGCCTTTCGAGCATGCTTGCCTCGGGGAGTGATCTTGAATTTAAAGAATGTATGCTCCATGTAGAGGAGCATGAGGAGGCGGAGGAGGTAGAGTAGGATGGGGATGTGGCGGAAAATGGCTCTCCATGTTGGGGGAATGTCGCGGTTTGTTGCTTCGACGATGTGATGGGGTGTCTAGGATTGTTAGGTCAGACGACTTGCAATGAAGTAGGATAGTGAATTGGTTAGTTACCCTCATAAATTGCGTGATGAACTTGGCTTTATTCACGATGGCTGGTACCAACTGGACAGCAGATGCTGAGAGTTTTGGTATCAGTTCGGCTCAAAAATTAGATAGGAGAAACAAACTTACCTCCATTGCCGATAACAGCTACATGCTTATTTGTTAGATCAACATCATGTCTCCATCTGGCGGTATGGATAATCTGGCCTTTGAAGGTCTCAGCACCAGGGATGGTGATATCGTGCGGATTAACAACTCCTCCCACTGCAGAGATAAGGATCTGGCATTCCTGAGTAAATGATGACCCTGTCCTGATATCCTGTAGTGTGAGAGTCCATGTTTGTGTTTTCTCCTGCCAAATGGCACCCGTCCATTCGATCCCACCCGTGAAATGTCGATCCACGCCGTACTCTGTGGCAACAGAGGTCAAATATGCAAGGATTTCTGACTGGGAGGGAAAGACTTTGGTAAAGTCGGGGTGGGGAGCGAAGGAAAAGGTGTAGGAGAATCCTGGGACATCGACTGCACATCCGGGATCTAGACGGATATTGGGTTAGAAGTATGAAGTATGAGCGGGAGAGGGACAACCAACATGTGTTGGCCCACCAGGCCCCCCCAATGCCCATCTGTCGGTCATAGATACAGTAATCCTCGAGATTGTAGTTTCTTCTGAGTTGACATGCCATTGCTATCCCCGAGATGCCGGCTCCGATGATGATCATCCGGCATCGTGGCCGCGACGGAAGGTCCATACTGGTGAGGAGAGAGCTCTGCTAGTATGGAGGAGAGAGTGGACTATTTTGAGAAGGTATTAACACTCAGAGAATTTGTGCGCTGCAGTCCCAATGCCATTATATACATACCCCTTTCTGCTATCATCTCCGTCGCAAGCCGCGTGAGTATCTGGATTTTTCGGGCACTGCATACCGCCAGTCTGTTTGTTCTGGTGCTGGAGGTTCGAGCTGAGAGGAAGCCGCTGGAAGGAACCCACATGGCTTGCCGACCAACGCCCTTTGCCGACCAGCTGCCATTCACCAATCCCATCGCTCGGTTACTCTTGCCAGTTCTTGCCAGTTCTTGTCAGTTCTTGCTAGTTCTCGCCGGTCAGCTCAGCCGTCACCTTCCAGCCAGATGGCTCCTCTCAACGCCTGTCACGCAAACTCTATCGGACGCAAAATTTTCGCACGATCAGTAGTTCGGCGTTCCCGGCTTCTGGGATCCACCCTGCTGCAGCCCAGCTCTGGTCTCGAGCTGCTGCATTTCTCCTCCATGCTGCCCGATCTTTGTTGCTCCACCGAATCATGGCTCCACCAGCACCAGTCCGCTGGGCTTCTTCAGCTCAGCCAGCATCTCCGAGAATGCACTAATCCCCATAGACTCTCACGCTGTGCGCCACACCGAGGCATAACTCGTCATTTTCCATGTCGGAGAAACCTCCCATACAGAAAAACGTCCACGGGGCTGGCTGAACCTGGCTGTGCTTGAGTCACTGTTTCTGCGTCCGACAGGGCTCTGCAATTGGTCGTTGTATACCGAGTCAATTGCGTGACAGATAAATCCCCCTTCACCATTTGAATGACTTTTCCACCACATCCCTTCTCTCAGTTTCCCACACAGTCTCAGAGATTCAAGAGATCTGGGAAGAGGGTACTCTTCTTGGGTCTATTGATTTTTCAGTCACTATGGTCGCTCAGGATATTGCCCTCTTTCTTCTCTATGTCGGCTACCAGTCTCAGATCCCAGCTTTCTGGCTCAAAGCCATGGGAGCAGGCGTGTGCCTTGCACTACTCACTCCCATTCTTATTTTCCTCATATTTCTCGTACAAGCCCTCTTCTCCACCCGCCAGCTAGTCTCCCTATCCGATAAGGATCAAACGGTGATCGGCAAACCCCTCTTCTTCCCCGTCACTTTCAACCACATGCGCTTCATCCCTAAAAAGGACCGATTCAGCAATCGATTTCTCCTCATGGGTGTTCCGGTCGGGCTGCGATGCCGGATCGGGAACGCTGTCGCAATAGATGACAAGTCTCTTGACTTACACCGTCCCCCAGGGGAGAAACTTACCCGGAACCGAATCTTCTCACATCTAAGCTGCTGGTTCAGTTTCGACTCTATCCGATATCTACACCGCGGAAGCCACGACCTGGATCTACGCGAGAAGCTGGACCAATTCCTCATCTCCGAGGTACCACAACCCCCTTGACCCTAAACTTACCTATACAAATGCTCATACTCCATTCAAACAGAACCAGGACCCATCCAAATGGCCCTACGCCTACCTCCTCGCCGTCCCCCAGTTCCTAGGCTGGTCCCGCGCCGTCGTAACATGGTGGTACCTCTACAGCGAGGCCCGCGAGCTCGACGCCATGATCCTCGAAATCAATAACTCCTACGATGAGAAGCGGAACGTATTCCTCAAGGTCAATCGAGTGTCGGAGCCACAATCTCCCCAATCTACCGAACTACCCGCCACTTCCACATATCTCGACTCCCGGTGCAAAGTTCAATCCCTCCTCTCAAACCCCCAATCCACATTCTACAAAGGCATCTGGACAAAACGCATCTTCGCCTCCCCCTTCGAAAAGGTCAACGGCCAGGTCACGAACAGATTCATGGACCCCCTACAACCAGAATCATGGAAATTCAACGCACCGTTCTCCAATATGACAACCCTCGGAGAATCAGGCGAAGTCAAAATGGCGACAAGGATGACATGCGCTGAAACACCGCTCGATCCAACCCAAATGACTACTCTCCAGTTGGTCAAGTTCCTGTTGCGCTGGACGTTGCCAGGAACCCTCACCACCATCTTTATCATAGCCACAGCCATCCGAATTCGCTTCACGGGTTTGATGAAGATGATGAGAAAACCGCCCGTTCGATCGGGAAGTGTTGGTCGTCATCCGACCAAGACGGAATTGTACTGTCCCTCCCTCATTCCTACTGAGATATGTAGATAAGCAGCTAACCACATACCCCTCCAGAGACCTAGAACCATTCTTCCGCTCTTACCTAACCCACTGCGTCGAGACGCACCCCGACCCGGTAGAAATAACCTACCTCCCCTGCCGCTCCTTCTCCACGGAGACCATCCACCTGCGTTCTCCATCCTGCTCCGACAAAGAATCCTCTGCCGTCGGGATCAAACACCTCACCATCGAACCCGCAGAACCAGAATTCTACACCCGAATTACAACCTATGCAGATATGCACACTGCCCTGGAGAAGGAAACCCAATCCACAGACCACGAAGCAGATCAATCTGCCCAACGGCTCATCGTTTCCGATTCCGCTCTTCTTGGTTCGATCCTCGAATCTAATCCTTCACCCAAAACTGAGAAACAGTCGTCAGGTGCAAAGAGTACAAAGGTCCAGTTTCTGTTGTTCCTATGTCGAGCTGGACTGAGATTATCATTCATGGATGACTTCGTGCTGGGGTCTTTGGATCTTGATGCAGGTGAGAGGTATGTGTCTGCGGTCATTAGATATTCTATCATGGAGAGAGTTGCGTTTGGGTCGGAAGATCTTCTCTGGCTGTATGGAGTTGTCGGTGGATTGGTCATGAGATGGTTTATGTTGGAGGGTATTTTGTTCGTTGCACAGTTGTGAGTTGGTAGGATGGATGCTTTTGGTTGCTGGGGGTGTCTATTGTCTTTTTGTTGGAATCATTGGGCAGGCGAAGAAGATGATACTTAGTTGAGGCTTGCTGTGACATTGCTGTGGTACATGGGGTATTTCAGATTTTTACCCAGATTTCAGCTAACCGGCTACTGTTCAGATCCCGTAGATAGGACTGGACAGTTGGTGGCTTCATCAGCTTGCAAATTATAGTTAGAAAAGACCCGATAGGAGCATGGAGGTTTACAACTGGTGGCATTAAATTTCGTCCTAGCCCATCTCAATACATAAAATTCAAGCCAAGATAGACTCCCACAGTAAAGCCACCAAGCACTATCCCCCACCGGAAGCAAAAGCCAGAGACTCATTCTTTCCGCAAAATCGCCTTCACTATGCCAGAAATTTCCTCTTTCCAAACATCACAGACCTACTCATCATCATCAATGATCACATCCCCAAAATGCTCCTCAACATGCTCATCATCACCATCATCCAAAACATCAACATCATCATCCTCACTATCATAGTATTCCCCCTCCTTACTTTCAGTTGCATACTTGCTCGACTGCAAAATATTCCCGGGGGTCGCAACATCCGCCGTCACAAAGAAAGGATGGTCAGGTCTGAGGTTCCTATCCTGACAGACGTAGCCCATGGGGGTGTGCGAGATATCTTGGCCCTGGCGACGAAGTGCCAGCCAGTCTTGGAGGAAGGCGAGCTGGTTTCCGAGGCCTCCGTGGTCTGTGGGTTCATGGCTTGTCTGGAGGTGTTCGCGGATGAAGTCGTATTCGGCGTATTCGAAGTATAACCGCCCGGCAAAGATACCGATTTCGAGTGTGAGGCGGGGGGAGGGGGTCCATTCCACAGGAAGAGGGGGGATTGTGTAGTAATTGAGGCGGTTGAAATGCAGCATTCTTCTTGTTACTGGCGCGGCGTATGTGATCAGGTGCATTGATGGGGCTGCACTGGTGCGAAGGATGGGAATCAATTTCTCTGCCTCTTCCGGGATGAGCACTACAGTGGTCTCGGTTTCGATGTTGCATAGGAGCCAGTTGATGGGGCGCTGGTGGATCGTTAGCTTTGTATATATGTTAAGGGGGATACGAAGCACATACCATGAACTGATCTCTCTTCTCCTGCTGCTTCAGCTTGACGGTCTTGGGAAATTCATCGGACACGTATAAGTTGGGTAGAAGTTCGTTGGTTCGAATATCGTATTTGCGTCTCAACTCAGTCAGGTTGACCACACTAGCTGCGCCGACAACACCCAATCTCTTCAGAAAACCTTTCTTCGCAAACTTTAACAATGTCGGGTGTAAACCTGGGAACTCATATGCTTCCATTTTTAGAGGGCGTTGGACCTCTCTCTCCTCTTCGATTTCGTATGCGACTTCTCGCTCTTGTTCGACCTCTTCCAGTGCGGAGGAGACGATTGAATTATGGGTTGCATTGTTTTTTCTTTGTCGTTCTTGAAGCGTCTTCATGAATTCGGCCACATTTCCTCTGAAAGCCAATGGAGTGCTGTCTCCACAGGATTCTGTCTCGCTGGCGTTTGATCTCTGTGGCCCATAAAGCTGCTCTAACGTCTGCCGCTCCGGTTTTTGTAAAGCTTGCATATATCTCTCTCGAGTGGAAAGGTCTTGAAGAAAATTGGCATTATCTTCTGCCGCTTGAATTCGACGACAAAAGTCCGCACCCTGAGAAAAGAAGAGAGGCTCGAGATCTCTGTTATTGGAGCATGTCTGATGCAGTAACCAACGAACTACATCAGAGGAGTCAATGGAACTGCTCGCGCTCTTTTCACAGGTATCCATGATGCTTTGGTGCACTTCTGGTGGCGCGATGAAAATGATGGACTGTGTTGTACCCAACTGACGGAGTCTCATGGCAGCTACGTTTAATGGTTAGACCACATATTTCGCACTATCGAGAAGATAAAATTCAAAAGGTGAGGGTAGTTACCTTGAACTGTATGATCCTTTGTCTGGTTAAGCCCGAGTGTCAAAGCTCCCTTTGCCTTAGCAGGCAGCTTTAGATCAGTGCCTCTCGTATGGGCCTCATCCAAATATACCACACATTCAGTCATATCCTCTGAGAATGGGGTGGCAATCAGTGGTCTCCTCAACCCAGTTCTGTACTGAACCCATGCCTCATTGTTGGCTTCAAAATACACTGCAGCTTGGGCATCATGGTCTTCGTCCAGCCAGGCCTTCGTAAGACTTTTATTGTCCATTTCCAGAACAAAAGCTCCGGCGTCAATGAGAACCCTTATTTTGCTTTTCGTAAGCTCTGTCAAAAGCTCAAGCTCTGACAGTCGCCTTCCATAACGGACTGCACGCTTGTAGCCCCGGTTTCTCTTTTGGAGTAGATACGTAAGAACCTCGGCATTTGTATGTAAAAGCTCTGGTAAATCATGCTGTGCAATTGTCATAGGCAGAAGTCTGCGGTTGTCATTTGTCCCGCTAAATCCTGTAGTCAATCCGGAGCGTTTCTTTCCTGGATCCTTGGTTTCAGTAGACAGGTTTTTGAACTGTGGAACGTCCCATCCAGATGTCTGTAGCTTGACAGCAAACTGCCTTGCGTGAACTGGGAAGACGAAGTTCTTCAGAAAGTGGTTGATAACACTGGTTGAGAAGCGTAAATTTCGCCAGATCTCCTGGATCTGCCCGGCATCATCTACGTTAATAACATTCCAGTGTCTTAAGACCTCTGGAAGTGTTGATCCTTGCGTCCACCGGTCGTATTCAGTGGCAGGATCATCTGATCGCAAGATGGCCTGTAGGCCCTGACGACATTGACTCTGCTTTAAACCCTGATGGTAAAAGGCAAGACAGGTGAATACGATGGCAACATCTGGATGACCCCATTCGGCATACTCAGATGGAACTCCCTTTGCGTGAAAAGGAACAGCCATAGGATCTCGGTCCGGATGGAGTCCATATTGAACATTCCACCTTTTCTTGAGGCATAGCAGTAGAACTCGGTGCACCAACAGTCCCCGTATAAGGTAAACACGTTTCAAGATTCTAGGCGCATCTTGGAACATTGTTTGGATTTTCTCACCGACAGAGTCATCTATCACGTCTTTTAAAAGGAACTGTTGAATTATATTAATCTCGGCTGCTCGAAACGCACGAACGGGGAGGATGGCGCCTCGTCCAGAGCACACATCGTCAGCAACCCTCTTATTTAGGATCACTTCTGCATCCTTTCTCAGCAAATACGCAATTGGAAAGGCGGCGACTGCTCTTTCCATGACGTCAACACTTTGCGGAAGTTCTCGCGCCAGGTCTCGAAGATGTTGGGACACTAGCCCTAGCACAGTCATTATAACATCCCAGCGATCGGGATTTCCATCGACAACTAGCTGTGATCCACTAGGGTAGATAAGTTGCGTTTTTACGGCTAAAGTAAAATCGCATTCGTCGAGAACATCTCGACCAGCCTCATCAATCCAGTTCTGGATATCCACCATCTCAGCTGCCTCGGTAAGCTTTGAATCTGATATCCGTTGAAGGCCACTCAGTTTGAAAGACAAAGCATGTTCCGGGACTCCCAGAACCACTCCTGACATATGAATAATGTCTTGATGTAGAGCGCGATATTCCCTCAAGAATTCGATTGTCGTTGGGGTGCGACGTGAAAATGGGATATGAAGAAGCTTTTTTCCCACAAGCCCTCCTAAGCGGGCCTGTAGAATCTGCGCAGTCTGGGCTATTAATGCCTTTGGCACCAGCAGTCTGGTAAGCAATTCGCCATCAGACAATGCACATGCAACCATGGGCATAATTACGGAGGTTTTACCTTGTCCCATGTTCATTTGCAGCACCGAGTTTGTGCCTGACGTGGGGCATATCATCTCCATTGCCACAGTGACTTGTTCATGTCGTATCTGCACATTTCCATCAATCTCGAGTAAAATCCAGTCAGGATAGGCCAAGTAGTCCCATTCAGCGTGATCAGGATGGTTGTATTCTTGGTCCAACCTGCTTTGATCGCGTTTGGCAAAAGACTCCTTCATTCGCATCAACCGCTGCAGCTTCACCACAGTAAGCCCGTAAGATATGATAGCCTCTTTCATGTTGAGCCCGACTTGAGAAGAGGAGGCTGATCGAAGCTGCTCCAATATTGTGATTGGAGAAATGCATGCCCACAGACTTCCATGCTGCAACCATCGAGACTTCGCATCACGACTCGAAAACGTGTTGTAAATCAGATTGTACGATCTCTGTACCTCTTCACGGGCGTGTTTAATCGCTTCATGATAGATTGACATTCCTTCAGAGAATCCGTCGCATAATCCAGGAGAAAAACTGCTTATCGTCTCTCCATCTTTCCGCTTCTCCTTTAGCGCAGCGATGCTCAGTTGCAAGTCCTTTCCGTAGGTTGCCTTGACTGCGCAGTCCGATTCGGTAATGCTAGCCACAAGTTTCTCAATTTCGGTCAATTCCGGTTCGGGAACGTATTTCATTTGGCATGGAGTGTCGTAGTCAAGCTCTGTCCGCTGACGCAACAACAATGAATTGTGTTTTAGTGGCACGTTTGAATCCGGTCCCGATTGCGACTTGCCTTTACACAACATTGCTTGTTCTAGTCGTAGAGCAGCATTTTGAAGCTTGATCGCTGGGCTTTGAAATAATTCGGGTAGCTGCTGGGTGTATGAATCTCTCACATAGTTAGTCTTCGCACTGTGGGCATCCAGGACTGCCTGAACATTGTCTATGTGGCTCATCAGCTGCATATTCTTGTATCGTCGGAGCCAATCACGGTTTATCTCCTCGCGCGCCTTTTCTAAATCTAGAAATTCCGATGAGAAATCGTCTTGGGAAGGCTCTGGACAAGGCCACTGCCCAAGAAGAAGTCTAGCAAGTTTCTCACTGTCGTTCAGGCAGTTCCTATCATGCTCTTCTCTATCATGTCGTGCCCGACTGCTATTTCTCTTCCATATTGACCTCGATGCGAATGTGGGAGTGTCATCTTTGTACTTCATCCAAAAGGGCTTTATCAATGCCATCATTGAATCCAAGTCAGGTTCATTCCTGGAAGAAAACCCCTCAAAGGATGTGTATAAAGGCAACGTGAGTTTCCTTAAGTCCTGCAATGTAAAGAATGCGACCAAAACTCTTATGACTTCCATATTCACATCACTACTGTATGCCATCAGGCCCAGGTGAAACATAAGATAGTAGGCATCCTCTGGTTTGCACTCTTGGCAAAGGCGGACCAAGCCACCCCATCTATCGGCAAAGTCGGCTGAGATCGTGTCTTCGAGACTGTTTGGGGAGAACGGGCCTCCATATCCACCGATATATGACGATGTTTGGAGAATATTGGCAAGATTGTGCGTGGTTCTCAAGACAGACGGCTGTTCGCGGAGTAATGAGACCACTTCAAAAACATTTGAAGCTCGGTTTAACGGAATTGACTGGGCCTTAGAGAAATAAGCATAATCAGATACCACTGTCTTGTCTTCACTCAAGTTATCCGGCCTTGTGTAAATGGATCGCCGCCACTGAGCACGTTCACGGAGTTGACCTTGGTTTGAAGCTACTTGTATGGTAGGGGGAGGGACTGTGGTATTGAAAAGCGACAAGCTCCTTGAGCGATTGAAAATGACCTCAACAATCGCCTCATATCTATCATTCTGTATCGTGAAAGGTAGTTTTTCATCCCAGCAGACAGTTTGTTGGCATCTCAGGTTGGTGGGATAATACCTCCGCTGTGGCGTAAGGCGTGAGATTGTCTGAAGCAGATCCACGGAAGTCTGGGCGAGCGGGGCCCAGGGTTGAAAACGGCCTGACTGGAGGCATGCTAGTGCTTCCTCTGCACCCATGCGCGCTGTTAAGGGATCGGGTAGCGTGAATGCGGTGAAGGCGTGTAGTTGGGCCTTCGTATAAAGCAGTCGGGATTCAGCAGGGCAGCTGAGACAGCCGAGTACATCGTCGATCAAGTATCGTCCATAATAGCCGTCATTAGCTTTCCGCACTAGGACATGGATTCCATGAGACCAAAATTCAATTTTCCCCAAGGTCGTGATGATACTGCGCTGCAAGCGATTGCCGACATTCCGCAGAACCAACATACTCTGTAACCCGTAAAGAGTTCCAGCATCTTGATTGGGATCAATCTCTGCAGCCAACTGTTTGCATTGCAACAATTGTTTCTTATTCACATGAAAGCTGAGGTTCATATTCTTCAATTCAACCGAAAGGTTCCTTCCAGGGGGCTGATATATACTCAGCATCCAGCTATTCTCAAAATATAGGAAGATCTTTCCTATTTTCTTCGCAAGTTGGGAGTGGGGATCAACGAGTAAAGATTTGCCCCGTGTTGCGTTGCGAGTGTGGATGTCTATTTTCCAGTTTCTAGGTCTTTCTCTCCATATTATAGGTCGACGTCGGGCTTCAAGGATTCCTGTTTTGATGTTGACCCAGTGAACACAATCACGGACCAAAGGATCAGGCAAGTCCAGGGTTTGATCCTCGCCAAACACCGACCTCGGGACATACTCCAAAACCTTTCTGGCCTTACAGACCCGGATAATCAACTGTTTACCCCGATAACCTAGATGAATATGGTTCCCCTCCTTTTCAATTGCCAGGACATAACTCATTCCAGGGATACTAGAAGGAAAGGCAGAGAGGCTTTGGTTGCCAAACAGTTCTCTCAATGTCTCTGAGTTGCGAATATCAGCTGGGAGCTTGCTCAAAGGCTTTGCATCTATCATCAGGTGACCTTCGAGAAGGTGAATGTGAAATTGTTGCGGTACTGTCTGCTCAGTGGCATCGTAGGCTGTCGCTGTCATCCAATATTCGTGCGGATGCGGCAACGGTTCCCACATGCTGTACGACCGATCGGGGCTATTAGGCAACACCCTGTTAACTGTGCATCCTATTATATCGGGATACATCTCAACTGCAGCCTGCAGTATCGGGCCGATTCGAACAGACATTTTTATATCGCGAGCTATCATGCTGAGTGTCAAGTTACTGAACTTGCCTACATCCCCGATCATGCTCTCCTGCATAGCGATGGTAACTTCAACAAAGCACTGAACGCTTTCCTCATCCATTGGTGTGCCGGCATAGCTCTGTGGTGAAAATGTACGACGGCAAAGTAACGCAGCCAAAAGGCAATACGATGCCACTCTTTCCGTCGTATCTACCTGTCTCGCATTCCGAATCTCGTCACGCAGGTGACTGATCCATTGATATGTTACCCGACGGATCTCTAGGAGTAGGTTGTTGGCTGCCATATGAGATTGGGGGTTCCCAAGGTTGCACAATTGGATAGTCAACGTTAGAAGGGTCTCCATGTACGTTGTCTCCCGCCAATTCTGAGCAATTATTGAGACATGTTGATTGAGTTGCTCAATCAACTTTGTGCAAAACCTGATGTCGTTGAAGACGGTATGAACAACTCGCAAAGTATCTTCTTCTAGCCGAGGGCCTGCTTGCAAGGCAAGATGACGAAACAAAACCATGGCATCATGCAGGCCAAGGTTAATATTTGAAGCTCCCAATTCAGTAAGGACAGAGATCCATCGACAACATTTCCCAGCCATCAGGGTTTCATGCGCCATGAATTCATGTACAGTCACTGTAGAAGGGCAGTCTGTAATATTTGAAACTGCCTCGTAAGACGAAGGCCCCACACCATCGGGGGCAAAGCTCGGGCATGAATATAACTCAGAAAATGGCAAGCCTTTGGGGAGCGATAGAGCAAAATGGTGTGCAAAGCTGAGTAGGTCAGGGTAGTCTTTAACCCACAATCTGTGCTTCGTGTCGTAGTAAAAGAACGTTAGCCCAAGAGGACGCATCACCGTACGCTCCGATGCTGGTAAAGAATTCCATTTATAGTGAGTGTTTAAGTGAGACTTTGTAGAAGATGCCAATGTGAAATTCTGCGCGAGGTTTGTTCGTGCGTTTTTGGCAAGAGGTCTGTATTGGTGGAGCAATACCTCAGGCCTTCCCCTAATATTCAAGCCTAGACGTGAGCCAAGGCTGCATATGATGTCCCATGTGATACGCCTGTATTCAGCGAATGCCTTGGGGACACCCAATTCGAAAACAGCGGCCCGTTTCTCAGCCATCTTGCTTTCTGATGGCAAAAAGTCCTCATGGACACTTATCTTGAGGCGTCGGCGACACCGGATATAATAGCAATGCTTGCACCCCCGAATGTCATGACTGCCGTCATAGTTTTCTCTTTGGGTGCAATGGGTCTGTGCCTCCTTCTCCCTCAGCGATTTGTATTCCTCGTTCAAGTCTTCCAACTCTACTTTCTTCGTTTGTCGGGCAACCATCGATTCCGTCTCAATTCGGGTTTGCAATCTCCCCAGGTCTTGTTCAATATCAAGTTCAAGATACCTATCCGCAAAGCATCCCGGAGAGGGATCCGCAAATATCGTCATCTCTGCCCTAACTGCAGCTTTGCGGCGATCGTGAAGATATTTCTGCACTTTCTGCAGGCGCTCAAGGTCGCTAAGCCTCGAAAGAAACAGCACATCTAACAGCTCCGGGTGAAAGCGCGGATGATATTCCGCTAGCAGAGGGTATGTAATCGTGGCACATTCGTCCATGTATACCCATAACTCAAAGACGTTCAAAATAAATACGCCTAGCTGTTCCGGATCTCCTTCGTATGTGTTGCTGATGGTGGTTAAATAATGTTCGATTTTGTCAGCGGTGCTTATGCATATTTGCTCCGCTGCACTTCGAAGACGGGGTATTTCTCGTTTTTCCAACTCCAGGGTCAGTTCCAGCTGTGCAAGCAAAGAATAGCGCGTCCACAAAGAGTTAAACTGTTCGGTAGTGTTTCCGCGAGCTCTCTTTACCACGAGGGTGATACTGACTTCCTCTCGTCTCTGAGACTCTTTCCACGGATCGTCCAAGATCTCCTGGAGATATGGTAGGCTGTTTGTTAGACTCAAGTAGTGGTCGCTTTTCTCTGCCCTAAAGGGCAGATGTGTTATTTTTCTTTGGGTTGTGCTTTTGAATATCTCCCACTTCTTTCCCATTGACGCTTTGGTCATGCTAACACATTGCTCGAAAAATGGGTTAAGCTGACTTGCCAGACGAGTGTGGGCGGCTTGAACTGTTGACTGAAGCTTTTCCTTCTCTGCTTCCAACTTTGCCAGACGACGGCACAGCTTAGAATTTAGCCAGCCCCAGTGCTCGGGCGCCAAGGCCTCCATATTGACAAGATCTCTCAGAAGATTTGCGATAGTAACGCAGACTAAGAACTTGTAATACAAGCGGCCTAGCTCGCTACCCAGACGCAAATAAAGCAAGCGTTGGGCGCACACCCGAAGTACTAGCCAGAATGGACTACGCCGCCACGGAAGCTCGGCTTTGTGCCAGCACACATCGTCCTTGACGCGCTTGCGTAGCACAGGCGGGCATATGCGACTGCCGTTCACACAAAGCAATGTCATCAAAAATTCGGTGATGAGAGATGGGTCAACAGTGTCTCGCCCCTCCACAATTTCTCGTCCAGCCTTCCGCGATTTCGCCGCAAATTCGTCCAGTGCTTCCGTGCTAGCATTCCCCAAGAACCCACAAAATGCATCTCGGAAAGTTGGGTTTCTAATTTCGGCCATGGGAAGAGATACTGCTGTGGCCGGAAAATCCCATCGCAGGGCGCCTTGGGCAGCGAGGGTTTGGTGTGCCTTGGGAGAAGTCTCAAACGCTTCAATGATAACTCTATCACATTGCTCGTCTCTGCTACTGCATAAGCCTGAGCCAAAAGGTATGGAGTGCTGAGGGACTCACTGGGGTCTTCTGAGGAGGAGAGCTGCGTTTTGCTCTGCGACATACGTGATGATGGCGCCTCCTGGATTCAACTTATCCAAGGCCTCCAGCAAGGCAGCCTTGTTCACCATTCCATCCCTGTTCACAGTGCAACACATGCTCAGCGTTACCTCGATAGACTTCCATATAGGCTTCATCTCCTCATCGGCGGCACTGTCAAGATGTTTGACGGCATGGCGCAGGCGATCAATAAGGTTTCGTTCCACTTTCGCCGGATCTTTATCTTGGTTCCCGGGAAGCTTTGGAGGAAATGCAATGTGGTTGAAGGTGTCGACCAAAGTTTGCAGCTTAGGCATTTTGGTAGAATCCTTTACTGATGAACCGCTTCTGAGGATGATTTCAGTTAAAGCAGAATCTGAGTGTATTGACGGATCGGGGATGAGGTAATGGTGGCCAAAAGTCCTATTATCCTTGTTCAGATTGCTCGTAGCGAAGAATCTCAACCCTGATATAGAGTATCAGCGACGGTGGACAATCTGTTATCCAGGGGTCGGCTAAGATAGAACAACACAAGGAAGATGGTTTCACCAAGTTGGAAATTTTTGTTTGGTGGCTGGGCAGTGGCCCTCCTGAGTGAATAAATCACGGAAATTTAAACGGGCCGGGTGTTGACTCCAGAATTACGACATTATCCCATGGACACGTCGTAGTGTTTTAGTCATCTCGATGCCTCCAGGCATAGCACTGACGACAGGTTGGCGTAGTGTATGGCAATAGAAGTGAAACCCAAGCGGTCTGCCAATTTCGGCTCTGGAATTTGAAGATATTCAACTCCCCAATATTGAATGTAGCGACGAAGATGCAGTCTTTAGTGATGCTTCAAAATTAAGAATTATATCTAGATATATATTAAAGCAGTATTAGTCTGCTTTTAAGATACAGCTTTTAATACTTAATATAATAAAGATAAGACTTATATTCTCTGTACTTTTTTTATTATATATATTTTTTCAGGGAAGGCCAGAGAATCCTATAATATAGAGAAAATTTATAAAAGACAGGCACTGGGCGCGAGCAGTAAAGAATATAGTATTATAGTAACAGGATAGCAGGTATATACAGTATTATTTATCTTCTTTTCTAGGCCTCTTACTATACTGAGATAGGATAAAAAAAGAGGTTAATAGATATAGAAAAGCAGAGCTTTTTTCTATTCTTATCTCTATAATACTGCCGAGTATTCTATTATCTTCAGCCGGTTATATCTGATAGGGACAGCTCAGCAGAACAGGGATTATAGCTGGCTGGATAGGACCTATATATACTCAGATAGAGATAGAGATCCGGTTTTTTTAATTCCTCTGCTATTATAATTACTGTTCTGGATAATATAAAGAATAGTATAATTTTAATAGTTTATCTAATATCAGATATTATTTTTATTATACTAGATTCTGTAAAAGCCTTTTTTAAAGTACAGTATACTCTTTAGAGTCAGGGGGAGAGAGATTAAGTATATTAAGCAGGTTAAGCAGGTTAAGCAGGTCGAGCAGATTGCAGAGATCAGACAGGTCAAACAGATTAAATAGATTAAACAGATTAAGCAGATTAAATAGATTAAGCAGGTTAAATAGATTGAGTAGATAAACTAAATCTAGAGAATATTACTATACTGTAATTAAAAATATATTATACTTCATATATTATCTGTATAATAAGAATATATATATTACTAATTAACCTGTAGTTATTAATCTATCTGCTATATCTGATCTTTTTGATTGGTAGGTATAAATAGTTAAAGTAATAGTTATATCTTAATCTGACTATAACTGTACAGTTAAAAATTTTTTATACCTTAATCTGACCGCCAGGTTATAGCCAGGTTAAGGTTAAGGTATAACGGTCAGGTTAATCCACTCTAACTACCGCAGTGTTCTAATTAGTATTATATTCAGAGATATACTAGGGTTAGATATTCTAATCTATCTAGTAATTAGTTTTATATAGAAACATAATTAGTTAGTTAGGAAAAGATGCTTGAATCTCACCTAGTCGTGGAAATCGGGTGGAGGTGACTCGCCCGCTTACATGACTCACTCGCTTACCGAATATGTTATCTTCCCGTGTACCTGAAGATCCTGTTGTAGCTCTTCGAGCTACGTCTTGTCTATGAACCTGTATCTAGCTTGACCCTGTAGCAATTCAGAGATATTATAATCTATTAGCCTGCCTGCTCGCCCGCCTGCCATCAGCTCTACCACCCTGCCAGCCCGCACCTTGACACTAGGCCTGATTGAGTTTAAAGCATCATGATCTAGACCTGATTCATGATTATTCAGCCTGACAACTGAATGAATATAAATATGGTCTTAATCTCTGCTTCTTTACTTTTTGATTCAAGCGATTCAAGCGATTCAATTCAGAATCAATTCTTTGATCAAATTCAATCATTTTTCTTTCCTATTTAGGAAACTTTTATTGAATCCTTCCCTTTGGCTAGTTAGCCAATTATATTTTTTCTTTACTTTTTACTTAAATTTTCTATATAATCATATACTAATTTTGAGTAAGAAGTGAGACTTTACCAATTTCAGTTATTTACAAGATACTAGGCCTAGTTAGGATTAGTATTCTTCCTTTTCTGGCCTAGTGCCTTCTATTTCTCCAACAATCTTAATAATTAATTATATTTTATTTAATTATTCTAATTAGACTAGTTTAGATTAAAAAAAGAAGACAGAAACTTACTACTAGATTAATTATTTTTTTAAATAAATTTAATTTCTGTCTGATTTTTAATTATTAGATTAAATAAGTTTTATAAACTTATTTAATCTAATAATTAAAAAAATTTATATCTTTATCTAACTGCTAGATTATAATTAAGATTACATTGAGATATAACAGTCAGGTATTAACTACACTAAGAGGTATAATAACCTGTATAATAAGATAATTTTCTAGATTTATTTAACCAACTCTTTAAAGATCCTGATATTTAGAGAACTGCGCTCGTACGAATTCATATTATAAAATAAGAAAGAAAGAAGCTTAAGGAGTTTCTGGAAGAATTTAATAAAGTCTTTCTAAGTATAGAAAGCAGCTTATAGAATAACAGATAAAAAAAAGCCTTCCTGGATACTGCAGTAAATTTGAAGCTCCTTAATAGGATGATAGGAATACTTTAAGCCGGCTCATACAAGGACTACTGTAAATAACTCCGACAAGTTAACTATAATATAAAAAGAGTTAAAAACTTAACACAAAGGAATCCTTGTATAGTCTATCCTCAATCTACTTATAAAGATATCACTCCTGATAATATAGATTAGAAAGTAACTACTAGTCAGGTAGCAGTACTCCAGGCTCAGATAGCAGTCCTTTATACGAAGACGAAGGAGACTAGTAAAAAGAGAAGAGCAAAATAAGTCTTTCCTAATAAAGTATAGATATATAAATAGAAGAGTACCTGTATTTAATATAGCAGGGACGGGTACTTTATCCGGAACTATATTCTATTTCTAGCAGCTAGACCCTGTATAATTACAGTAGCGACTACTGGAACTAAAAAAAAAAAAATTATAGAATCTATACTACAGATAAATCTGGAGCAGAGTTAGAAAACTAGATACTCTTATATAAAGATATATATAAGAGCCCCAGATAATTAATAAATATTTATTTAATTTTTAATAAAATTTTTAAAGCTCGTGTATAAATTCCTGATCTTTTATAGTTAACTTATAATACTTATTACTTAACTACTCTACTTCAGTAAGAATACTTATTAATAGTAGCTGTATAACTTACAGTATAATCAGTAAATACTTTATATAATAATACTACTGACTCCAGAAGATACCTATACTTAGAGTGGATTAACCTGACCGTTATACCTTAACCTTAACCTGGCCATAACCTGGCGGTCAGGTTAAGGTATAAAATCAGATTAACCGTCAGGTAGAACGGTTAACCGCGGTTAACCGTTATACCTGCACTAGTTCTAAAAAGACTAGTTAAGGCAGAAATTAGGCAGAAATAGACAGAAATAAGTAGAAACTTACTACTAGTTAGATTAATTATCTTTTTAGATAAGTTTTATTTTAATCTAATTTTTATGTAATTTTTATGTAATTTTTGTCTAATTTTTATCTAATTTTTATCTAATTTTTATTATATTAGATTAAATAGTTAACTGTAATAATTAAAAAGATTTTATATCTTAATCTGACTGTCAGATTACAGTTAAGGTCAGGTTAAGATATAACAGTCAGGTATAACCACTCTACAAAGGAATCCTCCGAACCCCTGAAACCCACTTCACATTTAACCTTTTATCACGTGCTAAGAATTGAAGAAATGTGCTCCGTACTAGCTTGCTTAGTTGGCGGCCTGGAACAATAATATTCCAGCCTCTGAGCCAATTAGTACCTCACATCAATCTTGAAGCGCGCAGCACGGATGCGGTATCTCACATCTGCCAGTCGTGTTGGCTGTAATGACTTCTCCGTTTGTTGCATAAATAACATAATATATCATATTTGTGCATATGGCGATATCGTCGCACTACAATCAAAGCAGTTTCCTAGCCCCATGAGTGTGCTACGGAAAGCTTCACATGCTATCCCTGCGTCGATCATTCTTTTTTGATCCTTCGTTCTTCTCGTCAACGGAATCTCAGTGCCTTGGCATACCTACACAGATGCCCGTCTCGGGGCTCGGCGCCGTCGACCGAGATACATGAATGTCAATCCATGGATCAGATGAACCATTTACTGATAGATCTGAAAAACCACCTACAGTCCATGCCGGTGCCGGGTTTCCGGCATCATCCCGATATTTCGGACTGGGTGATTTGTCACACCGACAGGGAAGCCGAATTGTTGGGAGTCAAATGTTGCCCCTCGTTGCAGGGAAAAAGCAAATGACGTTGGGACAAGGGCGCCGGATGAAATCATGTTGCCTGATGGCAGTAGTGCTGGCAGCAGGTTGGATCCCTGTCGAGGTCGGAATGGTTTCCCATTCGAAGGATATACTGGGGTCTCCGGGCGATCCGACTTCTCGACCTGCAGCACACAGACGCCTTTGATTTATAATCGCCACCCATGACGTGCGTTGAGCGCTAAGAATGGCCAGGATCAATAGCCTTCGCTAGTGAACTAAGCACAGGGATATCTCAGTTAATATGCAAGGATCTTGGTAGGGGGATATAAGTATTGCCACCGTTTCCAAGGTATATTGGCTCAAAACATTGTCTCTTCTATTCTAATATATACTCCTTGGTCGCATTCCAGTCCGCTCAAAACCATAATGAAGTTTGAAAAAATGATGAAGCAATGGGTTATTCAGGGGAAGAAAGGAATCGAGTCACTGAAACTCCAGAATGTTCCCATTCCTTCTCCCGGAGACTATGAGGTATTGGTTAAGTTCCATGCGGCGTCATTGAACTACAGAGATATTGTGATCGCAAATGTGAAGCTAGAATTATCGAATCCCAGTTACCTTGTGATTGGACTGATAGGATGCAGGGCACCTATGTCTGGACCACTCGAGATGGAATAGTGCCAGGGTTGGTCTTCACAGTGTGGTTTCCAATTTGTCGCATTCCCGCTGACCTTTACATACAGATCAGATGCGGCAGGGGAAGTCGTCCAAGCTGGCCCTAAGGTGACCCGGTTTTCAGTCGGACAACGCGTATCGCCAATCTTTCATCTCAAGCATCTATACGGCTCCTTTGATGAACGCTATTTTCCGTCTTCTTTGGGCGCAAAGCACGATGGTGTCTTTCGTCAATACGCCGTCTACAACGAGGAAAGCTGCGTCGAAATTCCTTCCAATCTAAGCTACCGTGAAGCCGCTACCCTTCCCTGTGCAGCCGTGACCGCCTGGAATACACTGTACGGTGGTCCACGAAAGTTGAAGCCAGGAGAGACTGTCCTGGCTCAAGGAACCGGAGGCGTGAGTATCTTCGCTTTGCAGTTTGCCAAGATGGGTGGTGCGCAGGTGATTGCGACTACCAGCGGTCCAGAAAAGGCAGATAGGCTCAAGGTCGAGCGTGCGGATCACGTTATCAACTACAAGGAAGACCCGAAATGGGGAGAAACAGCAAAGAAATTGTCGCACCGTGGACAGGGGGCTCACTACATTGTTGAGATTGGTGGTGCCAACACCATGGTCCAATCGAGCAAGGCAGTAGCCATTGATGGTCAAATCTCCGTCATTGGCAGGAGAGCTGGGCCCCAGGGAGAATCTGGAGAGTCCGGAGATGCCCACAGCACCACAATGCATACGGTTCGCAGAATTTTGGTGGGCAGCAGACAGCTCAACGAGGAGATGATTTCTGCGATTGAAGTCAACGACCTGAAACCTATTATCGACTCAAGAACCTTTCACCTTGATGAACTCAAGGAGGCGTATGCCTATTTTGAGACAGGCCAGCACTTTGGAAAGGTTGTTTTGGACATTGACTGAAGGCGCTTTGGTTCTATGGTCTATTCTCCACTTTTAAACACTGCACATCCTGTATCCTTCCCAATTAAGGCTCGCTTAGACGTCAGCGCCCGATATTCATTGTTCTTTTTTATGTTGTTTATTCTATTCTGCTTCGCGGCGCGCAGCGATTTTCAGAACCCAGATTAGGTACTCAATTTATTGCAACCTTGACATATTATGAAACAGGTTCGTAACAAAAAAACCATACCAAAAGCACTTTATTCTCACGGCGACTTGTAAAGCATTCGCGGGGTACTCCGTACCTGCACAAAACTCCACGCTGCCCATTGGCTTACCAGTTGAGCTTGTCCAGTGACAGGCCCGGGGCCAATCAGAAGGCTTATTTTGAATAATAGGTCTGCTGACGCATGTCAAAGCGGACTAGTTAGTTGTCAGCATATGCGCTGATAATTCGAAAATATTATCTTGAAAATAGGTATCCTGGAGTTGCAGTATTCCCTTCAGCAACCCAGAGAGGCTCGGGAGCAGAAGGAAGTACTGCAGTCTCTTGTCGAGGTTTCACAGCCCATGTTCCGGAAAGAACGTTTGCACTCCCGCCCACAATCATCAGTCCCGAATCAATCTAGGGGACCTTAACTCCCCCACCTTTTCCCCATCTACTTTTGCACTCCCCTAGCGATAACTGTATCATGCGCACAGAAAATCCCAATCATGTCTCCTTATTTCGCCAAAGGTCTTTTCTATAGTACTCCATGAAAAGCAAACCTAAATCCGCCCTGGGACACCTTCTCCACCTCCACAAACCGATGATCTCTCACCACCCAATCAGCCCCAGCCTCCTTCAACTCCTCCACTTTGTGTGTCGTCGCAACGGCCAGCACGAAGCACCCAGCTGCTTTACCCGCTCTGATACCTGCCGGGGCGTCCTCCATCACCAGCACGTCTCTTGGTACCCCAGGAGACAAGGAAACCAGCATTCTCTCTTTCGCCTTCTGATATCCCTCGGGATCCGGCTTTCCGTTCTTGACATCCTCAGCAACTGTGACTTCCTGTGGTCGCGGTAACTGAAGAACTTTCAACCAACCGTCCAGCAAGGCCTTTGTCCCGGATGTGACGATTGCATACGGAGCCTGGTATTGGTCCAAGGATTCAAGTAGCTTGCGGGCTCCGGGGATCTCGACAGCGGGGGTGGAGCAGAGGAGGGGAACTTGGGCTTCCATGGCGCTTACATCTGCGATAAGACATTGTCAGTGGGGTTTCGAGAGAAAGGGAGGATCAACTGGAGATGGATGTTATTATATGCCTACATTCCCAATTGGCCTTTGAGGGGTCTAGTTGGCGGAGAACATCAATGCTGCGTCTGCCGTGCGATGTGCGGAGGATCTCATTGTGGTCGATTCCTAGTTCCTGGCCGACTCTAATAGTTTGTGAGTATGTTTGCTTCTTGTTTAGTACAGTTTATGTTGACAGACCTTTTCCAGTGTTCAATAATTGCTGCTCTGTTGTTAGATTGGCGGCCAAGTCGACACGGGAATGTGCGCGGGGCTCACCCTCTGTAGAGTCAATGATGGTACCGTCGAAGTCCAGAAGAACGCCGGCGAACACATGGGTCTCGGCCTGCCCGGATGTTTGATTTTCTCCTGACATCATGCAATTGCAACAATAATGTATGCTGATTTTCCCTTTGGTTGGTTTGTCTTCAGCCGAGGCCTTTGTGCTCAACGTGGCTACAAGGGATTGAACTAATATTTAGATAGGGCTGTGGCAATCGGAGAGGCGGGAAGCCCCAAAGCAGTAATTGACCCGCCAGTCCGGACATGCCCAATTTGGATATCGTTCCGATTTCCCAATCCGATGTTCCATCGGGATTTTCAAAAAAGGTATAAATAATCTCGGTGTTCGTGATAGGAAGTAGGGCGATTTGCAACAGACCTTACTAGTCCATTATTAGATGGTTCGGTTTTTTGGAATTGTGCTGTCACTATGTCTATGGTGAAAATCAAGCACAGCGCGCATGGTCTTCGGCCGGCTCTGCGGACTCTTACGACATCAAACACAAGGCATCTCGCCACTGCTGCTCCGGCTGGTCGGAAAGAAGGCGACATATCCTCTGTTTTTATTTCATTATCCGGCAAGGAGCAACCGCCGCTGCCGGCGAAATTTGTGGATCAGAAAAAGCGGCTTCTTGCGGGGCGGGAAGGCCAGATTAAGAGAAGCTGGGACCGCCTTCTATGCAAGCTGCGCGACGAAGTCCGCGTTATCGAAGAAAGAAAGTCCGACATCATTCCCAGCATTGATTTCAAAGAGATCCAGGCTGCTCCACGGTCATTCCAGGATGAGCTGCGGAAACGAGGCGTTGCTGTCATCCGGGGGGTAGTCCCGGAGGAGGAGGCGAGGGCTTACAAGGAGGAAATCGAAGCTTATGTTCGAGCGAATCCCCATACAAAGGGTAGGTTATTCTTTTACTCGTCATGTACTTACTTGTGCTGATGCTATCCGCAACTAGCATTCCCACCCGACGACCCTCAAGTCTTCGAGCTCTACTGGTCCAAGCCTCAGATGAGAGCCCGCCTTCATCCTAATATGATTGAAGCCCAACGGTATCTCATGAGCTTCTGGCAGTCTCATGCCGCCGATGCAAAAGTTTCCCCCATTCACCCACTTACATATGCCGACCGCCTCCGTATCCGCCAGCCCGGAGACGCGGGATTTGCACTCGGGGCTCACGTCGACGGTGGTAGTGTCGAGCGATGGGAAGACAATGGATATGGTCTAGGTAACATCTACCAACGTATTTGGGAGGGACGCTGGGAAGAGTATGATCCCTGGGAAGCCAGTTGTCGGGTTCCTGCCGTGGCCGATCTGTACAATGGCGCCGGGGCGTGCTCCATGTTCCGCATGTTCCAGGGCTGGCTGAGCATGTCGCATACTGGTCCGAAGGAGGGAACCTTGCTGATCAATCCTATTCTCTCCATGGCGACCGCATACTATCTTCTTCGACCATTGTTTGAACCCGTTTCAACACCCCCATCTGGAGGATCGCGTCTCACGCTGGATACATACCTGGACCCTACAAACTGGCGTCTGGAAGAGAATCCCTCTAGCAAGTTGGAGGGTGCCACCCCTGGATACTCGCAGGAGCTAAATGCCGTTCTTCATCCGCATCTGCAGTTGGACAAGACCATGGTCCATGTTCCCCGGATCGCCCCAGGTGATTACGTCGCTTGGCATTGTGATGGTAAGTTTTAATATACTTCTGAGGATTGAATAAACCAGCTAACAGCCATAGCCATCCATGCTGTCGACAAGGTGCATGAAGGACGTGGTGATTCGAGTGTCCTCTACATCCCTGCTTGCCCTGTTACCGAGGCGAACACGGAATACGTCCAGCGCCAGAAACTTGATTTCCTTGCTGGCATTCCTCCTCCCGACTTCCCTGGCGGTAAGGGCGAAAGCGAGCATATCGGACGGGCCATCGAGGAAGATCTACGAAAGTGCACCAATGATGAGGGTCTGAAGTCTCTCGGATTTGCGAAGTGGGATGCCCAGGAGGCAAACCTCAAGCAAGGACAGCGCCAGGTACTTGAGAAGGCAAACCAGATCTTAGGTTTGTAATTCTGGAATTGCTTTGTATGATTGTAACTATCGAATTTGTATTATACCTGTCTCTTCAGACACTATTCACATCATAGGGTTCTCAAAATAAATAAAGGTGTCGGTTATTGTTTAAGGTTAGCCCGATCGGGCGGAAACCTCTCTGAATGTAGTGTGTGCCAGAGCTTTTCCCTCTGACCCGAATGTCGTTCTGTTTACAGAATCGAGATCCAGTCCCGGTATCTGTAGAGGATGGTCGGGGTCATGGGCCGTTCGCCCCTTCGTCTTCTGCTCGTCCCGCCTGCCTCTTGGGCAGCTTCATGAAACCCTTCTTACAAGTATGGAAACTCACTCATAATGGTTTCTGAGCCATAACGACGTAAACATCAAATATGGGATGCATATCGTTTTGCAAGGATTCCCTGCGAACCCCCGCATTCAACTCGACCACGTCCTCCATACTCCATCCAAGGATATCGGTAAAAAGCGCAGCCGTGAATGCCTCGACACCATCAACGAAGTTCACTCTCATAGGAGTGCCACACTCCTTCAACCGTGTATTCCTCGGCCAGCTCCCAATGGGAAGTTTAAACTTGACTTGCTGCACCTCCCGGAAACCCGCATTACTGACCCACATTCGGAAATGTGGTGCAGGGTCCATGGTCTGCCTCGTCCTTTCGCTGGCCTCTTTCAGCCCATCCATCATCCTGACCATATGGCTATCGTACCGGAGACTCCCATCCTCGGAATAAAGTACATTGACAGACTCCAGCAGCTCCAACCAGCCACCGGGTTTAAGATTGTCATAGCATTGCTGGATCAGTCGCGGCCAATCCCGAATCGAACCCGCCATATATCGGCAGTGGATGTAGTCGTACGGTTGCTGTTCCATCCACTCCTTCTCCACATCTTCGATGACAAAATCCACATTCGGTGGAACCCACATCGGCTGGATGGGACTGATCTCATTCCCAATGATCTGTTCGATCCCCGGATACTCGTCGCCCATCTGAATGGCCCAGATTCCGGTTCCCGTCCCAATATCCAGAATTCTTTTCCCGTTCGGGTCTATTGGCGCTAGGAATAGACGGTCGTTCAATAATCGATAGAAGACATGGTGTATCATGTCCAAGCGATTTTGTTCGGGTTCATCGTTGGGAAATGGGTAGTTTCCCATGTGGTCCGCGTGGTAGCGACGACCATGCTTGAATTCGTATCGCAGCACGCTGGAGCCCAACGACGCGGTGGATAAAGCTGGTGAGGCACTGAAATTGGCATCGTCATCATCGTCTACCTCGATCGGGAGGTCTGAGTCGTCTGAAATTGTTGTCATTGTGAAGTGTGCGAGGGCCTGTGGATTAGAGTTCCCTGAAGCAGAGCCACGTGGGAATCTGCACCAAGATGCAGGGTTGTCAGGGGTTGTAATGCACATTGTACCACATGATCAGAAGCATTTTCTTTATATTGGAGCCTGAAACCGGACTAGCGATCTAATTGAACACCCGGGCATGCCGTGGAGGAGCCAAAATGAGATGGACTGCGACTAATGCTCGGCCGTTGCTGCCATATTGCTTAGTGCTGACCCGTGCTCCACTTGCAACCGGTGGCTTGGTTACAACACCGTTTGAAGCTGGCGAATCAGCATTAATAACGGGGTTTACAAGAGGGCAGTGTGTTGCTTATCTCCGGCGTTTTACCAGGGATAGTTCGTTTCTGGGGGAGAATAACTAACTTGTGCAGAAGAGGATAGGTGCACATCTAGTCCCACACTATGACGCTGCGGGCTCCACTACACCATCATCCCTTGCTCGCTTGCGCTCTCATCTATATTGCTAAATATTAAGATGAGTTTTAACCGATCTACAAACCCCTAATCAGTGGGGACAATTGTAAGTGCTTTTCCTTTTTAAAACTGTCTATGCTATCTACAAATTTCATTCAAAACTTTTCTTGTGGGTTTTCTATTTTGTGTCCTCAGCCCAGTAATCTGCCAGTCTTAGAGCCCATCACTTGCCCTAGCTATAACGATGCATGAAAGCTACATTTGTTTGAAATTTCTCTCAGTGACGCATTTTTTCTGATGAAATTACCTCTCTTGAGCATTAACGTCCGCAGCCGGGCATTGGTGAAATGCACATTTTGATACGGTGAAGAAATCCGTGAATTTTGGCTGACCATTCGCTGGTTGCAATTAACGGCGCCCATTCCACCACTACGAGGCAATTCACGATCGGCTCAGTTTCGAGTATGAAAGCGCCCCCTCCCCCATCTTTCCACTCATCTCCATCTCTCTCCTCTTTCTCTTTCTCCTCATTCTTCTCTCACCTTCAGCGTTGACTATTATATCTTGATCATCACTTGATACCTCCAGTACTAGTCTGACTTACTTCTGGCATGACTTATTACTGGTCTGACATACTACTGAGTTAGACTTACTACTCGGTCAGATGTTAGCCTGGTCCTAATTATGTACCATCTATCTGGTACCTCCACTGGTGACTTTACTCATGTACCACACATTCGATAGGACATTTTACCCATTTGCCCAAATCAACAAGACTGGGTGGGTATACCCTGCTGGGTCTGTCTGTCTGACTCACCAAGCGGTATTCTCCTATCACTGCCGTTTCTTTCGATCAGACTACTAGTATGGTATCAGCTATTACTTGCCTCAAAAATAAGTAATCAAGAAACTCGGGGCTGAAACGCTTTCAGCAATTGGTGACACCAGAACGGAACCTTCGGTGACCATGATTTGAAAAGGCCTGTGTCTAGACAATAAACCAACCGTTGTCGCCACATCACCTCCGAGACAACATATGCCACACTTTCTAAGGCGAAAGTTTCCAAGTCCGCTTTGTGACATGCTAGTGTGGAGCGGGTGCTTATTTCGTTCATCTGGGAACGAAAGCGTATGGTCGGGGGCTGTGCATTTTTCTGCATGCTCAACACCAATACTAGACTTACAGCCTGTATACTTTCAATACAGAAGAAAGTCAACTTGGAGACTACTCCCAGCAAGAAAGCCAGGAGAAACCAATCTCCTTTTTCGGGCTCAAAGCTTCGGTAGTCGACATCCATCCTACCGTGGTGGGGTTTACGAATGCGAATTCGAAGATGCAATGTCTACGTGTTTTATTGCGTCCTGCATAAATTGGATGCAGAACCGAAAGTGCGAAGTCTATCTCATTTCTGGCAGGATCACTGGTATCCATCGGGTTGCTATCATCTAAATTAGGGAATTGAAGGCATGGATCCAGTCAGGTTCCACTTCCCTGCAATATACGGGTAATGCTTTCACACGCATTGTGGGTCGAACGCTGTCTCGAACTGAACAATATTCCCGCTTTGCGTGTCGAAATACGTCCATGAATAGAGACGCTTTGCAGATTTGTTGACGCTGAGCACCCCTACCGGATGCTTCATTTCCTCAGCCAACATGTGATATGCAGCTCACCACCCGCTTGCTGCCTCTTCGAATTACATTCGAAAATATGGATCTAGCGAGCTACCCATAGTGACATGTCGCTTTTTCCGGAGACCTTGGCTACGCATTGGACCTTGCCGATCGGGCTAGAAAGCCAATCATGAGCCATTGGCATCGAAACTGGTCCACGATATCTGAGTTGGTCAGCAAACCCAACCGAACGCGAAAGCCTGGCGAGTCTATCGATGCACTCAAGCCGGAGCAAGTCAATGTGTGGTCGACCATCATGAGGGACATTAAAAACGTTGTCGCGCCTTATTGTGGACAGTTCAAAGCCTTCGTCCACTCCCAAGTCTACGTCCTGCCCCAAGGCTGGGGACATCGATCACTCCTCTCACTCATCACACTGGAAAAGGCGAGAGCTTCAGTATCCTATGGTTGAATAGCAAATACCACAGACCCATACCTGGACCACAATTATGAGAGATCGGGCATCCCTGCCATCTTGGCTGCGGCGTTGGAATAGAAAACCGATGTTACGGACTTGCTCCTGACACAGTGGGCGTTTAATCTTCTAGAAAGGAACTCGACTGTAAATTCCTGTCTCGATCGTGTCGCTCTAAGTTATCTTCAAATTATCACGATCATCTACTCCTCCTCCCTATCACCGTTACAACCGTTACAACCGTAACAATGTCCGCGCCTGCCAATACCACTCGCAGCGAGATTCGCACCTATGCCTTTGCTATCACCCGCATTGCCAATGCACAGCGCCATGCCCAGGTCTTGTACCAGGCTCTACGAACTCTTACTCCCGACGCAATCGATAGCCGCATCCTCCTTTTAGCGATTGAAGCTACTGATACCGCCGCTCGTACACACGTATCCACCATCGGCGAGCGCCGCTTTCATACTCTTTGGCATCTATTTTTTGCGTGTAGTAAACTCTGCCTCACTATGAAGCAACTCCTCACCGATAGCGTGACATATGACTAGTGCATGCCATATAGCCGCTACGCCGAGATTCCTTCCTGACAATCAATCAACTTAACCTACACATCCATTTTATATGACAACGCATGATATGACATTCTACTTGGGGGTTGAGTGAGCCCTCGCTTCATTCTTATATGAGCAGCCTTTACGAACAAGGACAAGGCCATAGAGCTTCTGGAAAGCGTTATACACAAAGCCGTATACGCAATGATGGTCCATGATCTGAATATCTGACACTTCTACGAAGAGGCCGCAAATTTGTACTGAAAAAGAGAATCCGCCATTCTCCTCGACACACAAGAATTTGTCCAACTAGAGATACTTAATTAGTAACTTGATTCTATAACTAGCAGATATCAATGTGGGCAACTAAAACTCCTGCTCGAAATTTGCGACAGCTCGAAGATATTGGGATTTGAACAATAGTGACATTGACCAAGCTGGATATTTCACCCAGGCCTTGTCACACAGATCGATGATTGGCGTGCTTCATGCCCCATCCATCGTTTGTTTGATGGAAACTGTGCTTTCTCCACGCTCTTCATCGTCCACACCTCAGTGTTTGGTGCTATCAACATCGCCATGGTAACAAAGGAACACGCCGAGAGGCCACTTTCGTGTTACCCACCGTTTTCAAAGTTGAGAAATATTTTTCTTCACATCTCACACTCTCAACCTTTGCAACACTCGACATGTGAAGGCAAATATGGCTGGTTCGCTAATTCGCCCCTTTTCAACCCTTCTGAGGAGATAGCACATCGCAGCGTTTCCAATATACCACACAACAGACACAAAGACCATCAGTATTGCCTTGAGGATACTGACTGACGCGTCATTCGAAGCCCAAATATACTCAGCGCTTGGGCACTCGAATTCGCGGCGAAAGCGGCCGAAAATATCCGCAGCATCTTGGATCTTATTAAGAAGATCATCGAAGTCGCCCTAGAAATAAAAGAGGTCTTCCACAGACGGAGAGGCTTGGAGACCACTACCAGGCAACAATGGGCATATCTGGTACAACCTCCTTTTCTTTACATTCTATTGTATCATACCTCCGACCTTATGAGACTATTTCTCTGTCAAGGCGAATGGCATTTGGCATCCAAAGCAAGAATAAATGTGATATCCTTCCAAGATCATTCCCTGGTCAAAATACCTCAGCTGCATGGCTTGGAGTCCTTTCCGACGTTCAGCTCATCTTCGTCCACACCCCATCGGTGTTGTTTTTGCTTCTACCTCTCTACCCTTTTTCATTCGGGCCATCCTCTGAAATAATGCGAATCTTATCCACTGGTCTTTTCATCCCAGCCTAAGAAATGTCCTCGAGAACCTCAGCCGCACTTGAATGCTAAGTTCCAACTACGATGCCACAAGACGAGGTATGGCAGACATGATGATAGGTCTCGAAAGGCAGAACAAGTTAAGCAGGTATACACGAATTCTGTGCTGTGCACGCAAATACAACGCCTTAATTAGAGGTGCAAATCCCTGGTCTAGCGCCCTGCGGGTGGCGAGTCCCCCACCCCCCTGCTTCCTGGGCCATTCTCACCTCCATAGTATGGAGGCTAGATAGTCCCATATCACGCAGTTCATGGTCGTTTCCTTCTGCCGTAGGAGCTCCCAGATTACCTTCTCAAGCACGTCAGTGGAAAGGAGATGGGGGGGTGGATTAAGGAGTGTCCAAGAACAGTTGACCATTTGAGATGGTTGACATACAACGCACTGAACCCAATCGATGCACGGACCGGTCTTACTAGATGCACCAAATATCGACCTGAGGACCTGCTACGATGAACCTATCGAAGAGTCTCGAAGATCTACTATGACTGTTGATCCACATTGCCGGCTATAGATTACTCATCGACAATATGGGTGTCGATGCGTTGTTAGAAATACGACTTCCACTAGGAGTGCCTCGTGGATATGAAAAGCATTTTCCGTCTGTCTTTGCATCTGAATCTAGTTGGGAGCCCAATCGCTTCTTCGTCAACCTGTGCGGCTAATATGGGACCGTATATCGTGACATACAGGCGATACTTCACAGTTTCAAATGCAACATCACATTGCGTCTTGTGATTCCATCCAATGCGGCTCACCTCTTCAAACAGCGACAATCTGGTTTTGGTTAATTGTGCCGGTTTTTGCCCCGTTAAACATCCCCAGATCGGCGAGGTACTTTCTACATCGACGCTTTTTAGCTCGATTTAATCGTCGATTACAGTGTCGGTCCTCAGTCGGCAAACTCATATGAGAAATAAAGCACTCATTTCTGAAAGCATGTTCCATAAATGACCACGACGGGACGGTCCTAATACCCGTTGGCTTGATGCCTGGGTTCTTTATCAGGAATATGAAACAAATGCTTCATGTTCGTAATAACTCTTGCCCGTCCGTCTACCCTTTTTAGGGTCGCCTACCTCCTCTACAATAGATACAAGGCCTTCATCACGCCGGAAAACATCCTGAAAATGCTCGAATATGCCGCCAGCCTGGTCGAACACATCTTCACCATTCTGGAATTCGTCAAAAAGATTGTCGATATCGCGCTGGAAATAAAATGGTTATACGATAAATTGACATGTCAGGTTTCACGACAGTGATACGATATAAAACGTTGCCTTGTTCCTGGCATCGGCCAATTCATCAGGCGATCCACGGAAGCAAGACTCAATTGCAACCCATGCTAGTGATCTTCGTATTCTTACTGGGGGACTGCGTTGGGTTTGAGGTCGTTCTCATCTAAAGACTTATCGCGCTGAAACGATACGGAGACTGTATCGGCAGAATTGACCTATCAATCATATCTCAATGGTGTTATTGGTATCGACGACATCACCGCCGAGCCGTCATCTATCTATACCGGACAAGGTTAACCGATCTGTGGGCTGAACCAACCGTTCGCAATGCAAATGGAATTTTGTTGAGATAGGCCTTCCTGGAAAAATTCCTCTCGGCGTCTCTTTCAGTTCCTCTAGAAAGACTTCAAACAGCATCATATAACCTGTCCACTGGTGGTTGGCGTTTACATGGCTTTGCACGCCTGCTTCTCTGGGGATACCTCATGGGCCGTTTTTAATTCCTGCAATCAGAAGTGACTCAAGGACAAACAGCACTCACCTGCAGAATTTAACAATGCTATTGGCCGTCACAGTTAGCTAGTCTGGCGCAAGTTTTGTACGCATCTTATTCGATCTGCTATGCGTACGAGTTACAGCTGTCGGCCACAATCAAACCTCGCAATTGCATCCAGATGCTGGTACCTCCAAGGCTAGTGGAGAAAAGCACGCTAGAATAGAGCTCAAACTTCATGAGGCAGATTATGTTATTATGCGTTTATACAAGTCTACCAATGATGAAGGACGCCCAAGCTTCTGAGAACCAACATGCGCTACCAGATTCGGCTCCATCCACTTCAATCATGGCTTTATTCAAACTGCTTACAAGAAACATTCGAGGCAGTTTAATTGGAACCGACAACGTGCCTGCGGCTGTGTCTGGCATCTCCCCTAAGGAAATGGTTTTGTACATTCCTCGTTGCTTAGCATGGTTATACCGAGCTTTTCAATCAACGTTAATGGCCAGAATTCAAAAGGTTTGACGAGATAGGAGAGCTTTACTCGGTCATTGGCATTTTCGGTGATAAATCTTCAGCCGGGGAACTGTCAACTGCCCTCATATCCGACGAGGACGCCATCACAGATGACTCTCCCCGCTTCGCTTGATTGTTGTCGATACACGAAACGCTTATTCAAACTTGAACATATTGACTCCTCGACTCGTCGAGCTAGTATTAAAGCTGGCTACTACCATGCGCTTTATCCCTGAATACGACACCGTCGGATAGCTATCTCCAGTCCTGTTGACTACTGTCCATACACATCGCTCGCTGTGTTACTCCACACTACAGGGTTTCTCCTGGGCTACGTAATTGTTGGGTGGCTGGCAGTTCCCCCAGTCAGCAACTGTCGTTCGTCATACTATTGATGAAGGTACAGAGAGTGGTTATTTTGTCGAGTGACGCTTACCACCTCTAGTCTATATCGGGTCTTCTCGAAGCCATACCCGGAAACTGTCAATCATTAATATGACTTATTATCACGACGCAGACGGGTTTTCATAGTACGACTGTCTGTGTCAGTACACACCCCATTTGCAGCCCTTGGGCTCCTCATCTCTGGCGGTACAAATGGTATTGGTGTTACCCAGGTGAAGACCATAATGAAAGCGATGGTCTTCCGTGCTGGCTGGGCTGTGTCGGGATCGTTTGACACCTGCCTTGGTTATTTTCCGTCATTAAACCAGTCATCGATCCTACATACGATGGTGTCTACCCAGCCGGCTCAAGGACAGAATCCTTCACATTTGCCCTCACACTCCAAGCAGTAGATCCCATCTGGCCATGCCTGACATAACGCGAAGAGTATACCTCTAAGCTGAGCTGGCCATCCTTCATCCTGCTGGAGCGCCACCATAGCCTTGTGTCAATTCCAGGGCCCCAATACCACCATATTAGCTATATCTCACCCTACTGTGGGCTGCGTCGGAGGCGCCGATTTGACACCTGTCCTGGGTATCTTCTATGGATCTACTAGCCATCCTTCCCATGTATCTTCGGATCTTCCCGAGTCAACGCAAGGATAACTCCCTTCACGATTCTCTTCTCACTCCAACTAGATAGTCTATGCTTTTTTAGACGATCTGGAGTTTTATCGTTACCATTCCACTGAAACCCTATCAGGGACTTGTGGGAGTCGTAACCTCTGGTCTCCTCGCGATTGCGATGTTCTTCCATCACGGAATGGCATGTCAAAACAGCTGTTTGTGACTCTTTCCCCGGTCATTTTAAAGAATTCTGGTATTCTCTGGAGACAAATCGAGGCCAGATTTCTTCACAACTGTTCTTACACTCTGGTAAGGGATAACATAATTGCCCTTTCCGATGGAAGTTGTATCCTCTACTTCTTCCACCTTTCTCCTTGTCAGCCTCTATCCCCAGGCATTTCAACCCTACAGATCAGTGGTCAGGACTATATAAGCGCTCTGTTTCTACGTGAAACCGAAAAGAAGTGCAGCTTTGGTCGTTTGAAGAATAATGGAGCACATTCTTCATCCACTTTTCTTAACTCGTCGGCTATATCTCAGAAACGGAAGTGGAGGCAAAAAGAATGGGAAATATACGCTATGCTCTATCTAGCGTCATGTCAAATTAAACCAGATCATTGGGTATTATATCTAACACGAAATCTGCGATGCATATATCGTCGATGGCAAACGACAGTGCTGGCCTCTATATCACGGACATCCTATGAGAGGAATACCTCCTTCTTTTATGCTGCGCCTGACTGATCCACCCAATACGAGCAATCGGGTATCATGGCCGAAATACACGGGGCCTGCAGCCCGTTTATCAAAGGGCCGCAACAAATAGGCGCTGGTGTTTACCAATCTATTGGAACTTACAATATCTGGGATTGATCCATCCACAGATTTTCATCCTCCTCCTATGGAACATAACTCAGGCGAATAGCAAAGGGGCAAGAAAGACAGAAAGGAAGATGACTTCACTCTCCAATCTGGGTCCTGGTCGATCTACCTCCAGTCCCTGGATATTATACCCTGTACCAAAATCTACGGCATCTGCCACTTAATCCTAAGTAGCAGCACGGAGCCTACCTCTGGGTTCTATTATGCTAGCCGACTTGACAGTATCGACAAGATGCGATTCAATAGTAGTCGCTGATAGTCACACGCGTTGTGTTTATATCTCTCTTCAATGTGGAATCATGGCCTTCATTCTTACTATGTTGGGCCGTCGCCTTGTTCTATCCACACGATATCAGCAGTTCCTCGTAACAATTCGAACTTCATTGCTGGGGAGTGAACGATCGTGGACAGAATACCTCCCTTCCATACCTGTCATCTTCATGATGTGCGGGCCTCGGTTTACCCACAAGCCGCCAAGAAAGAAAGTGCGACCGCTGCTACTCAAGACCACGAGACATGAAACGGACCATGATTGATCCGTCTTCACGAACTTTGCTCCAAGCCCTGGGGCCAAAGCCGAGGCAGACATTAGAATCGGAGACCTGCAGCACCTCCAATCTGGCAGAACTATACAAATCAGCGGTTCTCCCTCCGTCCAAGTGGCGGTTTGATATATACGCAACCGGACTATGAAGGATCATCACTGCCTTCCCTCTTCCTGCCCGCCTGGCTGCATACCTGGTTGTTCTTCCCAAATTTTCCTTAGTGACAAATAACAATGGCTAATTCGCAATATGGGTTTGGTATCTCGGTACAAAGAATATTCCCTATTGCTATTATGTACTTTTTCTGTCCTTCCATTTCTTGGCTATGATGTGACGGTCGGGTATTTTTCCCTTGGCGAATATTCCCCATAGCCACTGTTTCTGGAGCTGGAAGCTGATGTGGTCGCTTGCTTGCTTGCTTGATATATCATTACAGTGCTGGATTCTGCTACATCATATCCCATTCTATTATTACGGACACCGTCTCATATATGCTTTCCATACAATAAATTCCTATATCTAACGGTGATTATCACAGGCCAGTAATGGTTAGGTCTCTGGAGAAAAATATACTTAATACTAAATATGCACCAAAAAGCTCAACATAATTCTAATAATTAAACAATAGTATATTGAGATATCCCGATAGTCGATGTAGTGTTAAAGACATCATCCGCCTTGCGACCATACCCCCCCCAGAACCCAAAAACTTTAAGTTCTCATAAGGTGCCGAAACCGAAAACCAAGGAACATGTTCGGCTTGAATTCTGTAATATATCCCACAAAAGCCAGACTCTCATAGCAAACCCCCGATGGTCTAGTTGGTTCATGGCGTTCGGCTGTAATGGGTCATTGTCACCGAAAAGTCACCAGTTCGATTCTGGTTCGGGGGATCATCTTTTTTTGTTTTCTTTTTTTTTGGCCCAGGTGGGATGGAAAATAATAATCTGGTGGTTTCTACCGGTAGATGGTCTTTTTTTTTTTTTTTTTATTCCGCTGGTTCTGGAAATGGGGGCTGTGGTTACTGGGTTGCTCGCTTGATCTATATTTCCACTGCGGAGTACTGGCATGTTTTTTCATGACATGTCTCGTCCTACTATTTCTAACAGGGTCTTATGTATCCTGTCCTCTTAGTTATATCATACCTTGGGATTTGGTTAAATAATTGGTTGTGTAGCGGATGGGTATCTAAACCCTTCATTCCATCCCATAGAACGGATACCAAATTCTTTCTTTGAATATACTGAGCTGTAAGCCATCCGCATAGCTTCAACCTACCTACGTACTACTCGTCACCAACGCGGTGCTTGGCTGGTGGGTAGTAGTCGGCCAAGCCGCACGCAACGAGTATTTGTACTCTCCCCTCTCCCCTGGTACTACATACTGACAACAATAGCTCTGACGTCATAAGCAAGAGGGAGGGGTGGATTGTGATTGGTGCCCGGATTTCTTATCCCCAGTGCTGGTTCCTTAGTAAGTACCTGAATAGCAGAGGGATGCGTTTAACAAATTCAATGCCAACACTGCATAATGCTCCCTTCTGAATTACGTACCCCCGAAGCACATTGCAATTAGCTCCGAGCCCTCGGATTCGGAAGTCGAGGGGACATGAACTGAGGTGGTGATGTGATCCGATCGTACAACCCCCTCAGATCGTATGATCCGCCCAGGTCAGTCCGTATTCGCAACACCCCATCGCCATCACCATTACTATCTCATACCTTTCCATCTACCATCATCTATCCTAAATACAACCGCTCTAATCACATTCTCACATTCATCAACAAAAGAACACTCACAACCAGTCTCGATCATGACGCCCGCCAAAACAATCATCGTGATCGGGTCCGGCCTTGCAGGACTCACCGCGACCACCCAGCTCAGTCTCACGCACCACCTCCCGGTCCTCCTCCTCGAACTCACCTCGAAACCCGGAGGAAACAGCATAAAAGCCTCGTCGGGGATTAACGGCGCGCCTACGCGATACCAATCTGTCGGTGACAGTGCGTTTCTGTCCGACACGATAAAGTCGGCTGGGACGCCGTTTGTTGTGTCGGCGGCGGAGGAGCGCGGTCGACGCGAGAAGCTGATGAATGCGTTGGTGGACACATCGGCGAGTGCGGTATACTGGCTTACGGATGAGTGCGGAGTGGACTTGAGTAAGGTGGCGATGCTGGGGGGACATAGTGTGGCGAGGACGCATCGCGGCGCGGGGAAGAAGACGCCCGGGTATGATATTGTGAGCACGCTGCTGGGCAGGTTGGATAAGGAGCCATTGGTGAAGGTGCAGACGGAGAGTCGGGTTACCAGACTATTGAAGGAGGGGGAGGGAGGGGAGGTGGTGGGGGTGGAGTATACGGGGCAGGGGAATGTTACGGAGACGGTGTATGGGCCCGTGGTGGTGGCCACAGGCGGGTTTGCAGGCGATGCGCGGGGCCTGTTGGCACAGTATCGCCCAGATTTGGCAGGGATTCCGTCGACAAATGATGCCAGGCAGGGAACGCAGCCGTTGCTGCAGGCGGTCGGCGCTGCGGTGGTGGATATGGACCAGGTGCAGGTTCATCCGACGGGGTTCGTGGACGAGAAGGATGGCGAAGCGATGGTAAAGTTTTTGGCTGCAGAGGCATTGAGGGGAGAAGGGGGGATCTTGTTGCTCGGGGATGGGAAGCGGTTCGTGAACGAGTTGGAGATGAGGGAGCATGTTACCAAGGTGATTATGGACCGTGCGGACAGGCTGCAGACGCCGACTCGGCAGTGGGATGTGAACATCCTGTTGGATGAGGGGGCTGCGGCGGCGTTGGAGTCACATATGGGGTTCTACCTGTGGAAGGGGTTGCTGCGCAAGACGACGGCGGGAGAACTGGCTTTGCCTGCGCTTGAAGGCACGCTTCAGGATTATGCCGATGTGGTCGCTGGGAAGAAACCAGACGAGTTTGGGCGCGTCGCGTTTGGCAACTGGACGTTGACGGACGTGAAGCCAGACTCGGTGGTGTATGTCGGCAAGGTCACGCCGGTCGTCCACTTTACCATGGGAGGCGTCGTGATCAACGAGCGCAGCCAGGTGCTGGACGAGCAGGGAGAGCCGATCAAGGGTCTCTGGGCTGCGGGCGAGATCACCGGGGGTCTGCATGGCCAGAACCGGCTGGGAGGATCTTCGCTTCTGGAGTGCGTTGTGTTTGGCCGGATCGCCGGCGATGAGGCTGCCGCATTTTATAATAGGGGTAGTGATGCTTAGGAGGCAGTGTAATTCGAGAGGTCATAAGAACTGGCAGAATGTGATGAATAGGAATTGTACCCCACTCGTACCATCGTCCCTGCAGTCACATTGATCTATCTTCGGGGTGGGTCTTTACTGTGATGAGCCTCTCTTGACATATCTTATCTGAAATAAGGTCTCCTCGCAGATGTTGATCGACGAGTCTTCCAGTGGTTGTACCACAATAGTGTCACAAGCGACCGGTCAATGTAGATCTGGCAACACCGTCATTATCATGCAATCCTCAGTCGCTGCAGTCCTGTTTAGGGTCTCAAATTTGACCCCTTGCCTCAAAGATGAGAGGGGGTATACCAGTGAACAGCGTTTCACGTCACTGGATCAGAGCACAGACATGAGTTACTTTGACCCAACAGTATTCCTGTATGTTTAATTGGAACAAGACCTATGATCGAGGGGAGCTGCAGGTGCATCAGCCCTAGCAGGACCCGTTTCACCCATGCACTGCGATTCGAAGCATCTTCTGCCGCAGTTCTATGGATCCTGCCCAGACCAGATTGCCTTGGATTGCATCATGGGGAAGCTCTTGCACCAAACCTGGGGGAAGGTCTACAAGGATGAGGGCCGTAAATGAGGGAGGGAGTGACGTTGGGAAGCCAGCGCATCCCTTGCTCGAATTTGCTCCGAGACTGGCCGTGACGTAATAGACTGACGGGCCCGACGATGCGCTGGTCGCACCGCCACAGCCAAACATTTGCGGATAGTCGCTAGTCGCTGCCTTCGGGACGGAGTAAATCTCGTCGACATGCTTGCTGCCTTCGACTTCCTTCGACTTCCCTCTGTCCGTCGCTGCTCTCGTCCTTCATCTTCCCTCTTCTTTGTTTCGAGGATGCAGGATGCAGATGCCCTGCCCCTCCCTGCTCCACGGCAATGCATTCCAGGAATTCCAGGAAATCCCGTGGCTGGCGGCCCAGCCATCGCCGCGGGCGGAGTGCGCAGTCCGCACAGGACTCCATTGGGATGCTTGGCACCCGTTCTGGGCCACGGTCCGCGGATGTTTGGTAGGTTGTTGGGGTCAAGAGATCGAGTTAGCGGGTGGCGGAAAACTCAGCAGCTCTCCCCACGCTTGTTGCTGTGGTACCACGAGCAGCGTTGCCAGGCTTTCGTCCCTTCCCATCGACGAATGCCCACCGCCCAGCGCCCACGCTAAAGGCACGGCAGGGATTGTAAGTGGCCCAGCCTGCCGCGGAGGGCCCTGGTGTGGCTCGTGTGGCGACGGTGAGCCACACCGGCGGTGGGCTGATTTTAGGGGCAGTGGGATTCGCAGATCAGGATGCTGGGCTGCGAGGATCGGACCCGTCGCGTCGATCCCCTGCATCCTGTCGGTCAAGGGTCTTTCCGGTATTTGTCTGCGAGCTTGGGCACCAGGATCCCTGGTCTGACGTAGTTGTACGACCGATCGGAGGCGCTTCAGGATGGGTTTTCGTCACTGTTGAGCTCCGCGAGGCGTTAGTGTCGCTAGACTATTGCACGCCAGGGCCGAAGAGAAGAACCGAGTGCGAAAAGATAGGCGCGATAGGCAGTCCCGGCGAGCGCGAAGTCCTCCACCCGTGCCGTGGTAGCCACTCCACTAGCGAGTCCGGGAGCCAGGGCCTCCGGGAATGCATTTCCCGGGAGTGTTTGCAGTAAAAGTGGGATCAACAAGGGTGACGGTGATGGTCTAGGGCAGCAGCCAGCAAACAGGCCTCCTCAGCCACCGGGTGCGACGAGGGGAGGGGGTTGCAGGCTTGCAGCCTCTGGGCGCACCCCCGGACATGCAGCGGAGGACAAGCCTGGCTGGTGGATCATGACTGCATGACTTCACCCGCGAGCCACGTTGGAGGCCTGGGCGAGGGAGGAGCCGGAGAGGGCCCGCGGATCGACGCCACGAGACACGCAGGGCAGGGAAAGGAAAGGAAAAATCAAACAAGGACCGAGTCCGTCAATTTCGCTTTTCGCTCGTCGCTTGCGAAGGGATGCGGAAAGGCCGAGCCGATCCAGGCAGGAGCGCCGGGTCTGATTTGCACGCGCTTGCCAGCCTTCTTAAATCGCGCCTCGCCCCTCGTCCTGTTCCTCTTTCCTCCCTCTCCACAGTCCACGGCTCATCAATCGTCTTCCCCTCGGTCTTTCTTCGCTTCTCTCTGATACCCCTCGCTGCGCCGCCTTCTGTGTTCCACTTCCAACCTCTTCGTTATCACCCATCCCTCCACATCTCCACAATGAAGTCCTTCTCGATCCTCGCCCTCTTGGCCGTGGCCGGCATGGTCCACGCGGACGTCTCCGTTAGCGACTGCGCGGTATGTTGTGGATCGGCTCCTCTGGCTGGATGCCCCTACTGACGGCGATCCAGCAAATGTGCGTCAGCAACATGAACAACAAGGCCAGCGAGCTCGGCTGCTCCAGCGGCGACATGTCCTGCCTGTGCAGCAAGGACGACTACAGCTACGGCATCCGCGACTGCACCGCCCAGGCTTGCCCCAACGACGACTCCAGCGCGGTGGTCTCGTCCGCTCTTGCTTCTTGCCCTAGCTCTACCGGCAGTGGCAGCTCTGCCTCCACCTCGGGAGCTACTGGTACTGGTACTGGTACTGATGGTGCCGGCGGTGCTGGCGCAACCACCTCGGGTGCTTCAGCCAGTGGCTCTGGCTCCTCGGCCAGCGGCAGCGGTGCCTCGGGCTCAGGTGCCGGTGCGACAAGCACTGGCTCTGGCGCAACCAGCGGTAACACCAGCGGTGCCACGACTGGTGCCACTTCTGGCGCGGTAAGATGACTCCACTCGTGCTACTCAGTCCTTCGCTAACAGTTTTAGACTACCGGTGCCACCACCACTGGTCCTTCTACCCTGAGCACTGCCACCAGCAGTGGCTCTAGATCCTCCGACTCCTCCAGCAGCGGATCCGGATCAGAAACCGGCAGCTCTGGCAGCGGCTCCTCGGGCAGCGGTTCTTCGGGTGACTCCACCGCGACCGGCACTGCCCCCTCGTCTTCGTCCTCCTCTGGCTCGGCCTCCAAGCTGAGCATGGTCGGCAGCGGTGCCGTTGGTGCTTTCGGTCTGGTCGCCATGGTTCTGCTCTAAATCACCCCATCAACTGCAGATGTGATAGCTTTGGGCTTGCGCTTCTATGACCTCTAGACTCTGTTTCATTATTCATGATTACGACTTCAACGTTTCTGTGGCTGTATATGTTAATATGATGGGTCATACCATAATGGCTAGTAGATAATACGCCGGCCCCGATTATCATCCGGAGGCAGCGCGTGATGCGTTGCGTGGTCGGCCAGGTATAGGAACTCGTTATTAGCACTCATTCTTTGTTCAATGGTATATAGGTGTTTCAGTGATTGAAAATCCATTCTGGACTCGATCAGTCAACTCATTCTTGTCTCCTGTAGCTTGTTGTCGTAGATGCGTTGTGCTGGTGTAGCAGATCGTCGCTGCAGGTAGTTAATCTCTCAGCCCTGTTCTGCGTACTTGTCCAGTAAACAACTGCTCCCTTCCCCTGATAACTAGCTACAGTCAATAACCTTGGACAGTATATAAACAGTGTTCGTATACGTGGTGCGAAAACCTTAAATCTACAAATATACTTTGGCCGATCACTCCCTGTCAGCCGCCGCATGTTCGCCCGGCATACCTGCCCTCCAGACACTGTTTCTCTTTGCCTCGTGACTCGTAATGTAACTCTCTTGGTAATGTAAATATATCTAATGTCATCTCAGTTACAATCCCACATATCCTGATATTCGTGCATTTGTTTAGTCTAGTTTTTTGCTTGACAAGAAGTGAGGTGGGATATATATAGTAGTTCTAACCGTTCAGTTGTTGTCGGATACGATGTGGGTCCGATTGTATCTAGACAACACCAATAATAGTATGATATTCTATCAGATGTCAGACCAGGAGAACTCAAAAAATAAACCCATTTCCCAACAAAAAAAAATTGATCAACTTAATCCTGACCATTACACTAGAATGCAGGAGGCTGGTGGTGAAGGTAAACAAGGCAAGGACCACTTCGACGCGCCCGGATTACCTAATACACACGCTCCATGGTCAAGACATGTTGATATTGGATTTTTCTTGGGAAGGGTGGTTTGGATGCTGGAAGGAGAAGTGATAGGTATACATATAATTAGATTTAGTGGTGATACGGAAGGACGGGTTGATTGGTGTTGTGGTTTGCTTGGGGGGTGAGTGAGTTTTCGTGACGGAAAGGACGGTGCTGTGTGTTGGTTGGGTTGGTGTTCTTTGCGGAGGTTGTCGTTCATCTTAGTTTATTATTATGGGGATTGAGAGTTGTAGTAGTAGTAGTAGTAGTAGTAGTAGTAGTAGTAGTAGTAGTGGTGGTAGTGGTAGCGGAAGTAGTAGCGGAAGGAGTAGGATCAAAGTGCGAAATTGGACCTAGAGGAGACTTGGGCGTGGGCGGATATGGAGGCAACTCACCGGCCGGATTGAGATACATGAACAAGCCATACCTAAGGTAGTACTTCGGTTATACTGGTACATTCTCCCAGCGAAGCCAACAATCAAGTGCAATCGAGCGTTCTCTCAGACCTGCTAGATCGGGCAACCGAATAGAGACCTCATGGCTACTACTTCGTTTATAGCAAAGCCAACCGCCCAATCCGGTCCTTCTTGTACCATCCTTTATCCCCCACTGCATTCTGGGTTTACACTTAGGGCCAATCTTTTACTCTTCTCATCAAGACCTACCTATCTACACTCCTTATTTAGTACTCCCACACTGTTATTTTGGGTTACCGCAACCATGTCCCTGCAGAACAAAACGCCGCTGCGCATCCTGATCGCTGGTGCGGGCATCGGTGGCCTCTTTGCGGCGGTCGCGCTTCGACAGGAGGGTCACATTGTCGAAGTGGGCATACACTACCGTGTGAAGTATGCTGGGGCGATGCCTGATCGTATGCTTCTAGGTCTTCGAGTCATCCAACCTTGAGACCGAGTCGCTTAGGGCAGATGTACAGCTGCCATCAAGTGCGAACGGCCTGCCTCTTCGGTGTGGAATCCAGCTGGAGGACTTTTGCTGTACGACTGCGGCGTTTGTATGGTGGTTTCTGCCTTTTATATGGCCTTTTTTTGGCTGAGATCAGGGGCGATATAGATCGCTACGCGTGACTCCCAGGACAATATTATAGTTTCTGAAAGTACGCAACCTCTCAAGTGGTGGTATCCGCATGTAAGTTATATAGACTACTGGATTATCAGTGACGCGCATACACTCATTGTCAAAATTAGGCTAACAAATACTCAGCCCTGGCGGATCAGTCACTATGCCGACCTACATGAAGCACTGAGAAACAAAGCCACATCCTCAGATGGCCCCGGTACTCCAGTGACTATTCACCTGCGCCGCAAGGTTGTACACTGGGAACCGTCAATGTCGGGGGTTTTTCTTGAAGACGGTCAGTTCATTGCTGGAGATCTGGTCATCGGGGCTGATGGGGCTCATGTGAGTAGCAGCTCCGAGGACAACACTGTGAGCTCGACAGGTTCCAGACTAATTCCAGCAGTCTACGCTCCGCAGAATCATCGCAAACCAACAGCTCTCCTCACAGCCATTGGGGCACAGCGCTTTTCGATTCCATATCCCAACATCGAAGCTAAATGAATTTGTCGAGACAAAGGCGCTTGTCCGCCGCGAAGGGGAGATCCAGACCTGGAAGGGCGAGGGCTGGAAATTCCTCATATATCCATGCCGGTCTGTCCATACATGTATAGGAAAGGAAGACGGAAGCTGATGATCTGCAGGAATAATACGAAATTCAGTGTCGTATGTATGCATGAGAATGGGCAAAGACAGCAGAGCATAGAAGGTGACATCTCATTCGTAATCATCTATCCTGGCTTAGACACCACTGCTGATTGACTCAGAATCATTAGACTGCGACGTTGCTGGCTCCCTAGATTATGTGCCTCAGGTATATAGTTCCTTTTCACCGGCAATAAAAGCGCTTGTCTGTATAGCCGAAAATAACTCCATCGAACATTTGCCTTTGATGAACCACAAACCCTTACGAACTTAGATTCAAGACAGTGCCTGTCTTCTGGAAGATGCCGCACATCTTATATTTCCCGGTCAGTTTTTATCCTGTCCATTTAATTAGCTAACCGCTAACAAGACAAGACTTAAGTCAAGGCGGCGTGCAGGCCATGGAAGATATAAGTCCATATATCTTAGTAATATCTAACACTAACCCAAACTCAGGGCGCTGCTCTTGCGGCATTACTTCCCCTGGACACACACCCTGACGAGATCCCAGCTCGTCTAAGTCTCTACATGAAGTGCCGTCACGAGCGTACAACTCGCGCGATGGGCTTTCCGCCCGAATTAATATGGGGACTCATCCAGACCGAGATGAGAGAGATCAGTCTACATCATAAGTCTTCCTTCCTTGTCATGCTTCTTGGCTAATCCCTCAGCTGTGGCGAGATTCAACCATGACGCATTCGATCACGCCACGAACATCCTACTCAAATCCCATGATCAAGGCACTTCCTCCCTGGCTTCCACCTTCCACTGTCCCTCGCCTTTAGAACACTACGAAAAATTACTTCCAGGCGCAGACACCCTATTCGACATTGACGTCTGGACTCGCAAGTCATATCTGGATACCTTCCTCCCGAGTTTTGAAACCGAAATTGACACCCGCAGGGGATGGGCGCTGGCATATTGGGCTTTTACTCGCACCGAATTTCCTGGCATTTCTGAGCCCGTTCTCAGCGTAACACTGAGCATTGACAAAGTCCTGCGCCTGCCAGAAGACCCACCCGACGATAAAGAAATCGGATTTCCCGTCCTCATATTTACCTCGAACAAGGATTTCATTACATTCGGTCGCAGCCGGAACTGTGTGTACCTGATACAAGCCGAAACCAGCGAGTTTATCAGCGACGACGGCTGGCATACCGTTCGAGTTTCCCAAGACCTACACCTGGTTATGGAATTACGGGTTCCAAGGGCGCCAACAAACAGTGGTGAAGCTCCGATTTTGGTTATTGATACAGATCGAATAGGTATCAACCCGGAGAAAAATGTTATTCGCCTCAGCTGCCTCGGCTCAAGGATCTGGAGGGACCAGCGAGTATCGGCGTTTTGCTTCCGTAGTGTTTCGTCTGTAGTTAGATTATTATGGTATAAAAAGGTAGAGTAATATTTATATGCCATGAGTCTCAAGCTAGACCGTCAGCCATATGTATCATCCATCGTAGACATGATGACATGTCACTGTTGGACTCAAGCAGGCCCATTGTTTTCTGGTTTCTTGAGAACCAACATTTCTCGTCAGTAATCCTGCTCAAGTGCAAGGGAAAGAAATACTCCTAGAACGAAGTTGAGTGTCCCACAACGCTCGAGAATCCAATGTAAGCTGCCCATCGCGACAATCATATCATACCGTCTCCCAGCGCCGTCCAAAATGTCTGCTCAATACCTAGTCACCTGACTCGTCCCTGATCCAATTCACTAGCTGCCCTGTTTCAAACGCTCACTCAAAATCTTCCTCTGAAAATGTCTGTTTAAAAGTCACCTGAGCAGGCCTCTGCTTTGAACACCCGCTCAGAATTGAAGTTATCATGCGGATGTCTGTTCAACATTCACATAACTAGAATTTTGAACATACGATGAGAAACTTCTCTTCAAAATGTTTGTTTGTTTATAAATCACATGATGGTATTTTTATTTTCATCAGGTGCTGGAAAGGTTGTCAGAATGCTTGTTTAAAAGTGATATGAACAAATATTCAAACACCACCCAGTCGAATACCGATCTAGAAATCTTAATTTAATCCATTGTTGATGCTTTCCATTGTATATCAGTGAGCTCTGCCCACCCCCCCCATGATGGAGCCATGAAGTCAATCGCAGTTGTACCTGTACCTGACTAAGTCCCAAAACAGAATAAAAAGTGGCGGTGTGATCCATATTCTACCTATCCCTTTCCCCTATGACCCATTACTACTAACCATCGAACTAGTCACTTTTTGGCTTATTGGCCATCCCGCCGCGTGCTGCATACGTCACATTCCAATCACCTCGGATCGGCGCGCCTAGAGCTGCAGCTCGCTATGTGTCTTATTTAAGGCCCTGTCCTGCCCGGCACGGCATTGCATCTGTAGTATTCTGTGCAGTATCCTCCGGACTGCCTATCTTATCGACCTAGGTGCTACTATGGCGGCATCAGACCATTACCATCGCGTCGTGGAGACGGTGGCTTCGAATCCGCTCGTCACCGGGGTTTGCGCGACCGCTGTGGTTGGGGTTTTTTGGTACGATCTACTCCGTACTCCGTGCTCTGGATCCTATTGGGTGATGGGTTCGGGTTGAGTAACTTGGGCTGGATGGCTGACTGCGGAATAATATCAGGGCGATTCGTGATTATGTTGATTGGAAGGCCTTTGGCACGGGCGGGACCCCGCCGACTTGGCTGTGAGTTTACCTTCTCCCTATATAGTTTACCACGGCTCTGCATCTACGTTTAAGTCTATGTCTACACGCATCGGGTGGTGGTGTCGGTCGGATGCTAACAGACATCCATCTACAGAGGTTACCTCCGCATGACGCGAATCCGACTCAAACACGCGCTATCAACGAACAACCTCCTCGACGCGTCGCACCTGGACCAAGCAGGCCCGTCATACCTCCCCGCCGAATCTCTGCCTATCCGCTCCGGTCCCCGTCCCACACTCATGACCCGCATCTTGCCTCAACGCCAGCGCCCCGAGCCCATCGGCCCGGCCACCCACGCGCGTCTCTCCTCCCTCGTTCGGGATCTCGCCGCCGCGTATCCGCATCTGTTGGAGATCAAGCCCTCGCGTACGGAAGGCGGGAGCACGGATGGGCTGTATGCGCGGAGCGAGCTGGAGTCGCTGAATCCGGTCGCGGGGGTGCTGAAGGGCGAGATCGCGCATGTGCATCCCCAGGAAAATAGTCTGCATGTGTGGCTGAGTGAGCGGGATGCGAGGGAGGTGGTGGAGAAGGGCTGGGGGGTTAGGTTTCCGCCGTTGAGTGGCGTGCCTAGGGGTTGGGTTATGGTGTATGCCCCCAGGGGTGAGGGGGAGATGGATGTTGTGGAGGGGATTGTGAGGGCTGCGGTGCGGTGGGTTGTTGGTGTTGAGGCGGTGAGGTGATTTTCGTTGGGTTGGGGGTTGTGTGTATGTGGGTGTGGGTGTGGGTGTGGGTGGGTGTCAGGGTGACTGAGATGGTACTTGTGCTGGTGCTGACGAGATGAGAGTTGTGGGGAGTCTGGTTAGGAGGCCGTCCGATTATTCGGACTCGGGGCTTGCATGTGAAAGCTTGGCGGATGGCGATGACGGACACGTCAAGTGATGTGGACATCGCATGTGGCACGGTGGCATGTTCGGGTCCTTCCTGTTGTCCGGGCTGGGATTCAGGCAGTTCAGTTGCTTGGGTCCGAGCAGATGACCGGGGAAATGGCTAAGGCAGCAGACGTGGACGTCGAAGTCAATTTGAGTAAGGCGTCCGTTCATCCGACGCCGTCGACGGTGGCTCATGGTAGTGGGTGTAGCTCAGGGGTAGTCGGTGGGAGTCATGGTTGAGCATATATCAAAGGCACCGCTATTGCGGCAGATATCTAGGATATATACCAACGAAGCTGTCAAGAGAAGATACATCTGGCCGTGCTATCAAGCTTATGTGGCATGGCCCGCGAACCCCGGAGGTGTGGACAGCCTTTGCCGGGGAAGCCTAGGCCGAGCGCCCGGAGCGCAGTTGATCCGCCCGAGCCGAGGTCCAAGGCCCGCCCGGCGATCTGCCCTGGTTGCAGCACACCGTCGTAGCTCGGCTTCCATTAACTCTCTTCCTCTTCTTTTTTCTTTATCTCCAAGACGTGGCTTCTGTCCTTTTCACCTCCTCATCTCCTCGCCTCCTTACCTCTTTAATATCCTGAGTTTGCCCTCGAACGCGACTCTCTCCCTCCTTCTTCATCGCATCTCATCTCTCGGGAGACCCCTTCCCCAGCCTCCCCGCTTATCTCCCCGCTCGTGCGCTCGTCCCCGCCATCATGTCCACCACGGCGGAACCGATCTCGGAGGACGTCAAAGTCCCAGACGTCAAGCCCGTCAACCAGACCATCGCGCAGCTTCGCTCTCTCGCGGCCGGTGCTGCGGGTGGTGTGTGCGCGGTTGTTGTCGGACACCCCTTCGACCTGGTCAAGGTGCGAATGCAGACCGCGGAGAAGGGCGTCTACTCGGGTGCGATTGATGTCGTGAAGCGCACAGTCGCCCGTGAGGGTCTGGCGCGTGTAAGTGATGGGCTTTCCTAGCTTTTACGCAGGCGCTGACTGAATAGGGTCTCTATGCTGGTGTTTCCGCTCCCCTGGTGGGAGTCACGCCGATGTGTAAGTTTTCCGCACATGATCTTCTCGGCGATTACTAACATTGGTTGTGCTCCAGTCGCCGTCAGCTTCTGGGTATGTCCTCCGCAAGGAGTTCGCATTGGTTTGTCGAATTAACAGTAAATCAGGGCTACGATGTGGGTAAGACGCTTGTCGCTAAGATGTCCACCGTTCGCGTGGAGAACAACACGCCTCAATACACCATTGGCCAGATCTCAGCCGCCGGTTTCTTCTCGGCCATCCCCATGACACTCATCACAGCCCCCTTCGAGCGCGTCAAGGTGCTCTTGCAGATCCAGGGCCAGAACCCCCCGCCTCCGGGCCAGAAGCCCAAGTACTCCGGTGGTTTGGATGTCGTGCGGCAGTTATACCAGGAGGGTGGCATCCGCAGTGTGTTCCGGGGTAGCGCGATGACTCTTGCTCGTGATGGCCCCGGATCGGCTGCTTACTTCGCCGCATACGAATACATCAAGCGTACCTTGACTCCCAAGGATGAGAATGGCAATGTCACCGGCGGACTGTCCATGCCCGCCGTCCTGGCTGCCGGTGGTGCCGCTGGTATTGCCATGTGGATCCCTGTCTTCCCCGTGGACACGATCAAGTCACGTCTGCAGAGTGCGCCCGGTCGTCCCACGATCGGTGGCACGATTCGCACCGTCTACGCCAGCGGTGGCTTCAAGGCGTTCTTCCCTGGATTCGGACCCGCCTTGGCGCGAGCTGTTCCTGCCAACGCTGCGACTTTGTATGTTCCCCGTATGACTCTTCGGGGACATCTTGCTAACGTGTGTATAGTGCGGGTGTTGAGCTGGCCCACCAGTTCATGACGAAGCTCTTCGATTAGGTATCTGCAGTTGCAGCATTGCCTGGTGCGATGTTCATTTATACATACATTGTGTTGCGGCGTTATGTGGTCCTTGTTCTTCCTGAGAGCATTTTGCAAGCCTGGATACCTCTGTTTTGGACTTAGACTAGACGTTCGGTTGTCTATACTGTGCTCGGATGCACATTATATAGAGCATTCTCTGAGCAGAACTATATTTAGCAGTCACCCAGTCCGTATGGTACGGTTCAAAGTGTAGCTGGGTTTGTTCCAGCAACTCATACCGCCCATTTGAAACGTCGACATGAGGACCAGCGTTTCAGGTCTCAATCTTAATGTTGGGCACGACTTCGCAGGCGACCGTCTGACTATATGATCTTAGTTGCTTAGATCCCGATCAATGGACCACATTCCAGCATATCCTATCCAAAAGACGCAAGAATTCCCAGTCGTGAGTAGACTCAGAGAGACTGTAGCAATCTCCACAGCCCGCAGTGCACTAGATAAGCGATGGGATCCGATGGACCCAGCTCTCCTAGCCGGTCAGCGCAGCCACCCTCATCGGTGGGGCAGCCTTGTCGATACAGCAACTGAGACATTGTGGCTGAACCATTGTGATTGGCGCCTGCGGACGGGAATTATTCCCACCGCATCCAGCTTGTACTCTTGGGGTAAAGATAGGAAGCGCTGGATACTGGGGAGCCCCTTTTCTCCTTTCTTCCAGAGTGATACCCGATTGATCCCCGTCCGTGTCGCTGCGAACCCAAACAAGCCCAAACAAGCCCAAACAAACCCAAACAAACCCATCCGGCCTGAGGCCGCCGACGCCCGGCTTACCAACCCCCGCCGGGCCCCCTCATTGGCCGCCGCTGCACTGGTGCCTGCGCCCGCCCGTTGCCGCCTGCTGGCCGCGCAAGACTTCGCTTCATTTATTCTGCCTATTCCTCATTATCGTCCATCACCATCCAACTGATCGTCTTTCTCTATCCTTTCATCGATTTTCTCACGTTTAAACGACTCTACACCACTGTTCGACTACCACCAAACACCATGGCGATCTCTTCCCTCGTCCGTCGAGGCGTGGAGGCTGTCTCGGACATCTCCAACCAGCCTACCCCGAACCAACCGACCATCCACTTTGCTGGATGGCTGTCTGCCCTCTTCGTCTTCACGGCCCTGGCCTTCATTGCCATCGGCTTCTCGGTAAGCCATCTGACTGATTGTTATTAGCTTCGCTGATGTAGTGGTAGGTCGAGTACACCTACGGCATGCTGGTTCCGACCCTCGCTGCGATTGAGGATTCCAACCCCGATATCTACGTCCGCATCGATACCGACTTCGACCCGAACAAGCCCGTTGATGCGGAGGCTCCCGAGATCGAACAGGCGCGTCCGAACCCGGTCACCCACAAGCTGCGTACGACCATTCTGCATCTCCGTAACCGTGCCGGATTTCTGTCTCGCTTCCGCGGCCTGAGCATGCTTCTCACCTACGGCTTCGCCCAAGGTGTGGTCTTTATGCTCATGCCCTTCTCCATCGACGCCTTCCTTCCCCAGTTCCTCGTCACCCTCATCAGTAGCGTCCTCCTGGCCAACCTGCAGTTGACATGGGTCCACATCGTGATCTCCGAGCCTTCTCCGAAGCGCTTCTACCAGCGCATCCCTGGGTTCGCCGCCTGGAAGAACATCGCTCCCGTCGTTGCTTTTGAACATGCCGTCACTGGAATGGCATACTACATTCCCCTGACCCTGATCAGCCTCTGCAACGGCTTCAAGGGCATGGAGAACCCCGGCGAGGGTGGCTCTCCCGCGACGACAATCGGAAGCGCCATCGGGCTCGTCTCTCTGCCAGCTTTCATCTCCTTTGTTGTGTCGATCCCTGCCCGCGCGATCTTCATCCGCGTGGCTGCGTCCATGCTCCCAGAGGAGGACGAGTCGATTGTGCCTTTTGACCGGTCCTTCGGCGGCAAGGTCTCGCCCGCCATTCTGGGAGGCAGCGGCAAGGTGAGCATCATGGATGCCTGGAAGACGTTCGACCGGCCTGCCCTCATGCGCTTTGTCCGGGCCATCGGCAAGGGCTTTGCCCTGGAGTTTGCTGTAGTTGCGTTGTTCTCCGGACTGCTGGGCCTCGAGATCTGGGCGGGCGCCGTGACCTACGGCTTCGGCAACAACGCCTAATTCTGTCCTTACCAAATCTACACGTTCCAAACCTGGATTTCGGCATGCTGCCGATCTTGTTCATACATACCTGTGCCTGAATATAAGCGTTTTATAGTCACCCCTCTACATTGTGGTTTGCTGGCTATCGAGAATCACTGATCCTTGAGACTGCCTCAACTTGATATAATCTGTTTCACTCTCCCCAGACAAAGGCAGTTCTATTACTCTCATGATTTCCTGTATACTGGCAACGCGTAGTGTCGTAATACAGCTCGCCACCCTAGATAACCAATGCGGTAACCACCACCGCGGAGCTCCGAGCGCCTCCTCCGGGCGCCTGCTTGCATGCGACAAAGAGCGGGGAGGGGCATGTCATGACCGGTGGTAATGGCATCACGATCATAGGCTGCTGTCTATGGCTATATGATCCCAGGGTCCTCACCGTAGTAGGGTGCTCTAGCGCCTCTCACCATCTGCACTGTACGGAGTAGACACTACTTACTCACTTCCACATCCGACGTTATCGCCCGCCCCGCCCCCCACCCGCCGACCGACCGCCTCACCGCCCACTCCGATCGATTCTTCCATCAACTGACTGTCAGTCTCTTCGTGACCTCGACCTCGTCCTGCTCGCTGTTACGTATCTCTCGTTCTCTCCCTCGCTCGGGGCTTCCCATCTTCCGTTCTCTCCGCAACCCAGGGTCCCTCCAACCTCCGCCACCCGCACGCTCACCCTCCCTTCTGCCTGCCCCTTATCAGGCCTCCGAAACACCCCTCCCCTCTGCTCTTCCCCGCTCCAACTAGACCAGCCAGCCCAGCATGGCCACCACCGCCGCAGGCCGGATGCTCTCCCGCCAACTACAGCAGATGCAGTCCGACAAGGACATCCCCGGCATCAGCTGCGGTCTAGTCGACAACAACATCTTCGAGTGGGAGGTGATGCTCATGATCTCCGATGATGTCAAGTTATATGGTGGTGAGTGTCCCTGATCTGATCTGATAAGGATGGCCAACCAAACCATCCATCCCCAATAACACATCAACCTATACCCCCCCATACAACCAGACAACCAACAGCCAACTAACATGATGATCTTATAATAATATAGGAGGTTTCTTCCGCGCCCGCCTCACCTTCCCCATCGACTACCCCCACATGCCCCCGAAAATGAAGTTCGAGTCGCCGTTGTTTCACCCAAACAGTACACCCCCCCCCCTCCCCCTTCCCCTCTTTTCTTGGCCCCAACACCGCCCATACTAAACCATAATACACAGTCTACCCCAACGGCGACGTCTGCATCTCTATCCTCCACCCCCCCGAAGAAGACAAATACGGCTACGAGTCCGCCGCCGAGCGGTGGTCCCCCGTGCAGACCCCCGAGACGATTCTGCTTTCTGTGATCTCCATGCTGTCTAGTCCGAATGACGAGAGTCCCGCCAACGTCGAGGCTGCGCGACTGTGGAGGGAGGACCCCAAGGAGTTTAAGAAGAGGGTGCGGAAATGCGTGAGGGATAGTTTGGGGGAGGAGTAATCCCTCTCTTTCTGTCTCTCTCTTTTTCTTCATCTTTATTTCTTACCCTGGCCGTGGTTGTGGTTGTGATAGCGGAGGGTTTTTCTTCGCGGTGCTGCTGCTGGTTGGTGCCGGATTGGTTGCATGCATGATAGACTTGCGCGATCTACGTTTCTACGTTCTAGGATCTGATGACAGGTGGGATGGGATGGGATTGATGGATCGATGGGTTGTTGTTTTGCATTTTTCTTTCTCCTCTCTCTTTCCATCTCCGTCCCTCTCTCTCTCTCTCTGTGTGTGTGTGTGTATTTGCGGACGCGTTGCGAGGAGTTGTTTTGTTTCGTTCTGCGTTTTTCATGGCTTGGGAGTTTTTTTTCTCGCCTCTTGCTTTCTTTGTTTATGTTGCATTTGTGCTTCTGTGCCGGTTGCTTGCCGGCCTACCTACTACCACCTGGTTATATATCCCGTTCGGTGTCGGGGATCTTGAATCCTGAAATCAATACATATCATTCCATTCCTATACTTTTTCTTATAGTAGGTGTGAGATGTGGTGTTCGGGTATGATATATGATATTCCAGTACTGGTTAGTTAGTAGTGTATTTGCTAAATAGTATGACTGTGATGGTATTGACTCCATAGTATGGGTATCTATTCGTATGTATATATGGAGAGGGAAATATATATAGATTTGGGATTTGGGATAATCGCATCAAATCACGCGTTCTTCTTCATCCCCTTGCGTATCGACGGGAGGAAGAATCCCGGGTAGAAGACTGTTAGGCAGGTCATGGCTACGGCCATCATCCTGGGGAGGTTAGTATGGCTCTTTAAAAGTGGGAAAGGAGGGGAGGGGATGCGTACATTCCGTCCAGGACGAGGAACTCGTTTTCTTTCTGCATGAGCGGGTTGCCCCATCCGCCGGCCATTTCGGGGACACTATCACCGCCACCGTCAGCATCTATGCATCCATCTGGCTACCTATGTGTAGGTACTGAGTGGGTAGGTAGATATAGGGGGAACGCTCACCGGTAGATACACCGAATCAAGACGGTGAAATAAGCAACGACACCGGCGATAATCACCGTGCGAATATTCTTCGCGCCCCCGTTCCCGTCGACGTCCTTCTCCCCGGACAACCCGGGGCCCTGTCTCGCGACTCGGATAAAGAAATCCAGTGCCAACAGTCCGCACACCGACATCGTCGCGACCTGGAATGCAATACCCGCGACGATGATATCGTCTCCGACTTTCAGCAGGGTCTGGTTGGCGCTCCCAGCTGCGGCTGCGACGCCTCCGCCCGCGGCTTGCAGGATCAGGGACCCGATGTCGCAGCTGATGAAGATCCAGGTGAAGAGCTGGGGGCGGAGGCGCGAGTACTGGGGCCCGAGAGAGAGGATGACGTGTTTGAGGGTGAGGTAGATGCCGGCGGCGATGAAGGTAGGGGCGAGCACGAGACAGACGATTTGCAGTTTGAAGGCGCCCTGGTCCCAGGGGTTGTGGTTCATGAGGATGCGGCCGATGTAGCCCGCGAGTTCCATGAAGGCGCCAATAGCCATCGCAATCATCACCGTCCAGGTGCGGAAGTAGGCGCCGAAGCCGAGCTGGAAGACGCCGCAGATACCGAAGTAGACCGCGAAGAAGATGTTACCGCCCAGGTTGGGGTAGTAGCCGTAGGTTGTCGCTTGGACGGGACATTCCGGGGTGACGTGTGTGCAGGTGATGGTGCTCATTTTGGTGGTGTGTACCCAGGTTATGGGTAAAGATAAGGAGAGAAAGGGAGAATGGAAGGGGGGTAAAGAGGGTGAGATGGAGAGAAATCGAATCGCTCGCTATGTTTACATGCAATATGTGCAGAGAAAGAGGGGGGAACGAAAGAATGAGAAAGAGAGATGACGCCCTGTCAACCCCGATGAGTGTTCATATCAATGTTCGCAACCTGCCTGAGGGATCAGACCCATTAATATAAGACGGGTTAGTAAAATTCGAGCCCGTTCCTTAACTACCCCGATTTGCTGACGGATGGCTGCCATGGCGGGTGGAGCGAGGCCAGTATAAAACGTGGCATACGCAGTGCTGATTGGCTCGCTTTCGTTCTCGCTCTCGTTCTCGTTCTCGCTCTGCCCCACGGCCCGTCCGATTGGCTTCAAGCGGATGTCGCCGACTCGGTTCCGCAAGAGATGCCCACGGCGGAGAAGTTGACCGTTGAAGGTGTGCGTTTAGTGTTTATTTTGGGAGTTGGTCTGTCTGTTTCAGGGGTTGAACTGATCCGATAATCAAGTCGAGGTTATACCCTTTTTCCCTGGTTTGAAGGGTCCTTCGTGGTTGTTCTGCATACATAAAGCCGTCTCGATAGGCGACTGCTCAGGAGCATTTAACCGGCCTGGATCCGTAGTGGCTGGGGTGGGGACGCTCCACTGTCATGGCGCCCCTTTGCTTGTCGGGGTTGAGACTTCGGCTTGAGACATCAGAACGATGAACCAACGGTTGGCCTTGTCGGGCGTCTGCTCCGATGATCGCGCTCGATCAGGAACTCTGCTCGACATCCTGAGTTCCTAACAGTTGACGGTTGACGGCGAAGATCCGTCTGTTGACAGCCCGCACGTGACGGGCAGTTAGTCAGCCCACGTGCCCCGCGTGGATCTTTCCCGCGTCGAATCAAACGAGAAACGAGAACCTGCCCCGTCGCATCATTCCTGAACCGTTGTGGAACGGGGATGTTTGGAATAACGCACCCACCAGCATGACTTGATGCCCAGCTGACGGGATGCCGCCCCGAAGAACCCATACCAAGTCGCGCACTGGCTGTGACCAGTGCAAGAAGCGGCGCGTCAAGGTACGTCTTTCTTGCCTGTCCGAATCGAGCTCGAGCTCCTCCGAGATCATCTACGACTCATGTGACCTCGTGGCCACCACATTCTGACAGCTCTAGTGCGATGAACGAGGTCCACCGTGCTCGAACTGCATTAGCCGAGAGCTGGCATGTTCCTATCTCCAGGTCCCTATCGCACGTCCCACAACCCAGTCAATATCCGCCAGCCCCGTTGCCGTGCAATACCCCAGCCCCAGCAAGACAACGTCCTCGGAGCCAATCACCCCTCAGCCTGTAGACCGGCATACACCGTCAAAATTCGCCAGTCTGCGGGAACTGGAACTAATGCACAAGTTCTCCACCGAAAGCTACCAGAGTCTGTGCAATGAACCACCAGACCATCATGTCTGGCAGAGCGTCATCCCACGAATAGCCCTCGAGCATGACTTTCTGATGAGCGGAATAATGGCAGTTGCATCCCTGCATATTGCCTCGTCGCTGAGTCCAGCAGAAGCGCTGTCCTACATTGATACTGCTCTGGAGTACCATGATCTAGCTTTCGCGCCCTTTCGACATGCCGTTGATAACCTTACACCTGCCAACTGCGACGCCGTCCTTGCGCACTCGGTTCTAACCACAGTTATTGGCATTGCCTTACCACAAGTCTCCCCCAGAAGAGAAGACAGCCATAGTATGACTGAGAACATCATCGTCGTTTTTGAGCTACTGCATGGCGTCAGCAACATCTTCACTATCAGTCGTCCATGGCTGCAATCAAAGCTGTTCACCTCGCGACAAGGCTTCTGGGAGACCCAACTTTCCATACTAGACAGCGAGACTGAAGCTGCACTGGATCGATTGACGGCGTTGAACAGTGACATGCTTGCAATCGCCGAAACGAAGCAACATCGCATCATTAAGGAAGCAATCGCGCTGCTTCGGCGGTGCTTTTGCAGATATAACCACTCCCGGGATATCGCCTCCGTCCTCGCCTGGCTGGCAACTGCCGACAAGGAGTTCGTGCACGCTTTGAGATGCCGTCAGCCCCTCGCGCTTCTTGTGGTTATGCACTGGGGCGCCCTCCTACACGAGCTCGATGGAAAGGTGTGGTGGGCCAAGAACTCAGGGACTGCGCTAGTTTCGGAATTGCTGACTGCGCTTCGTCCCTGTGATGTGCGATGGGAAGGTGCTTTACAGTGGCCACGGCGCAAATTGGGACTTTGACGATGCTACACGTTGTCTAATACCCAGTGCCTTCCCGCCTCGGGGAACTCATCTTTTATGTCGGAAATTTATTTTGCAGCAAAGCCACCCAACCTGCGTGCGGCCTTAAAGACCACAAGAAAACGGCTTCCGAGTATATGGGGTATGATCTACGCTGGTGTTCGGGGCCGAGGCCGACTGGGCGACGGAATACGGGATAGACTACCCGCAGCAGGAATTAAGGCCTACCAATCCCCGAGCTTGGCAGGCTTTCCGGAGTGGACTACCTGTAGAAGAAGTCTGGCGCACAGCCAATCCCCGAGTCCGATAGGAGCTACGGGATTATGCCTCAACTTGTGGGTGCACATACGTACACCTCATATACATACAGCGGTGGGATTTTGAGGATTGATTGCACACCGTGGGTTGCATATAAATATGGGCAGCTCTTCTGCCATCTTGACCTTCCATTCCATTCAGCAAGTCACTGATCACTCGTTTTCTCTCTTGGTTTCTATCCCAGTAGCCGTCGACGTTCTTTATCTCTCAAACTTTCAGTCGCCACTCACCGTACAATGTACGGCCTCGTGGGTTCTGCTCTGATAGGTGTCGCTTCGGCGACGTCCTTGAGCAGTCTCTGTACCTCCGACTACGTCACTTCGGTCCTGCCCACCTCTGCCGATGATATCCCGTCGGGGATCACCATTGACACCAGCTCCGTCACGGCCAGTACTTTTACCAACTACTCCGTCACTGATGCGACCTTCTGGGAAGACGTGAACATTAACTTCTGCGAAATCTCGTTTGCATACACCCACCAGAACCAGGATGACCGGGTTGTCGTCCAGTACTGGATGCCCAGCCCGGATGCTTTCAATGGACGGTTCCTCGCCACGGGTGGCGCGGCCTATACCATCAACAACGGATCAGGAGGAGCTGATATGTCGGGCGGTGTTGCATTCGGAGCTGCGACGGGCTACACGGATGGCGGGTTCCCGTACTAGGGTAGCAGCAACTTTGATGACGTGGTCATTCTCGGCAATGGGACGGCTAACTGGCCCGCCATCTACAATTGGGGCTACCAGGCCATTGCAGAGATGACCCAGATCGGCAAGGCATTCACGAGCAGCTTTTTCAATTCCGGTGACAGCAACAGCACCGATCTTTACACCTACTTCGTTGGCTGCTCCGAGGGTGGCCGTGAGGCTATGAGCCAGGCCCAGCGTGCCCCTGAGTTGTACGACGGCATCATCGCGGGAGCGCCCGCCATACGCTACGCCCAGCAGCAGATCAACCAACCATCTGGCCCCCGCAGTGCAGATTCAAACCCACGACTACTATCCCCCGGTGTGTGTGTTCGAGACGGTGCTGAACGCAACCATCAACGCGTGCGATGCCATGGACGGTAAGATCGACGGAGTTGTGGCGCGCAGCGACCTCTGCCTCCAGAACTTCAATGTCTCCTCGATGCTCGGCAAGTCCTACTACTGCGAGGCTGGCTCTACGTCCAGCCTCGGGTTGGGCTACGGAAAGCGAGACTCCGCCACCCCGGTACAGAACGGAACCTTTAACGAGAAGGACATCGAGGTCGTCCAGGACCTGCTGACCGGTCTCGTGAGTGCTGTGCCCCAACCACGATCGATAATGTGCTGACCCCGCCCAGAAAGATTCCGAGGGCCGCCTAGTCTACTTCCCCTTCCAGCCCGCCGCCGGCTTCGGCGACACGACCGTGTATGACAGCGACACCGATTCCTGGACCATCACATCGCCCGACTCCAACGGCGAGTGGGTCACCAAGTTCTTGAACTGGCAGAACGTCACCGAGATGGACATGTACGGTGTCACCAACGACGACCTGAAGATGTGGATCCTCAAGGGCATGAACCTGTACGGCGACTCCCTGCAGACCACGTACCCGGACCTGAGCGACTTCTACAACAAGGGCGGCCGTCTGCTCCACTACCACGGCGAAGCCGACACCAGCATCCCGACGACCGGCTCGATCCACTACCACGAGTCCGTCCGCAAGATCATGTACCCGGACCTGGACTTCGAGACGGGCAACGACAAGCTGAACGACTGGTACCGGTTCTACATCGTGCCCGGCGCGGCGCACTGCGCGATCAACGCCGACCAGCCCAACGCGGGATTCCCTCGCGACAACTTCGCGCTCATGATCGACTGGGTCGAGAACAGCGTCGTGCCGACCACCATCCAACGCCACCGTGCAGTCGGGCGCCAACGAGGGCGAGGTGCAGCAGATCTGCACCTGGCCGGCGCGCCCTTACTGGACCGACAACACCACAATGGTGTGCCAGCAGAACGCGTCGTCCGTGAGCGCCATGCTGTAAGGGGATCTGGATGCCTACCGCCAGCCGGTGTACTGATCCTCCTCACTGTATTATATTTTGAGCTAGTCTCGAGCTGTATCTTGAGTCAGTCTCGAACTGTATATCTGACCTACTCTTGAACCTGTATATAGTACCTGGATACTACCCCGGACCAATGCCCTGCTCCGGATAGCTGCATCACATGCCTCCAGCCGTTATTGATCCAGACCGTATCTTCTTTCAGAATTGAGATATCTTTGACTTGATAATAGATCCCCCAAACTCATATGTAGATCTGGAATATGTTCAATCCCAGCCGCGCGACGATCAAACAGCCTCACCCGCTAGCCCACTAGCCCACCCGGCCGGCACCGGCACCCGCCGGACTTCTAGCCCGTTCTAGCCACGCGCCGGAAGTTTACTTGGAGTCGAACTTGGATGGGGATGGCCAGCAAAGCCAAAGCTCCCTTTTGCTGTATCTATTTTTGCCTTCTTTGCATCGTGGGCTAGCTGTGACTGAGCTGGCTGTGACTCCTAATTGATCAAGAGTTGGAATGCTCCGTTATCGCTATCCTCTTTACCCTGCCTGATCACTCTGATGTATAGTTATTCAGTGTGTGGGTGGCGGTGGTCTATAACCCCCACCGTCTTCTATATCAGATCCCCCCCAAAATAAGTCCCAATGACAGTTAAGCGATGCACGGCCATGATTCCAGTTCGAAAGGCATCTTAAAAGTCGAAGAATACAACCATAAGGTCACCGGCGAAGACCCCCCATCCAGCAAGACCTCCTCATCCAGCAAACCATCCCCTGAAAGATGCGAGCGAGCTATTAATGAGAACTGCCCGTATGGTAAGTATGTCCGAGGCCAACGATCTAATGTTCAGTCTACTGTTGTGGCGTTCCTTAGTTGGCACTTAGCAGTAAGTATCTTGACTCACGTTCGGGGTGCGACCGGACCCAGGGTTCTGGTTCCACCGCGGGTGTAGTCTACTCCGGCGGGATTTGGGGTCCAGGTCAGTCAGGTCAGGTCGAGACTCAGTCGGTCGGGGCGGACCTTCTTGAATAATAAACAGACTGTGTATGTGACAAACTCTCGATCGATTTCTGGAGAGTTGGGTGGTGATTTTGGGTTGACCGTGCGCCCGGGAGATGTCAGATCGGATTGGATCTGGGAGTGTATGAGCGGTTTCTTCCACCATTCCGACCCCCAAGTAAGTGAGTATTCGACCGGAGATTAGCCGGGCATTCCCTGGGCATTCCCTGGGGATGCAGAACCAGGGACAGAGTCTATCTGTCTAGCCTGCAGGACTGTACCATCTCGCTGGGATCCTCTTGACCTGTTCCTGCATCGCCGCCAGGCAGCCAACCAGCCAGCCCTGCGCATTGGCCAGGCCAGCGATTCCTTAGGGTGTAAAGTAGGGTTGGTTGGCTGGAGGGGGAGCGGGTACCTCCCGCCAAACCCCGGAAGCGCCCCCGGCTGGCTGCTGCTGCTCAAAATTTCGGGCGTTTTCGTTGTGCAAAACTTGGATCCTGGAACCGGGAAACCACTGCCAGTTGTTGCCTTTGGGCCATGCCATGGTCACATTCAAGGGGGCACGGCCAATCATCCTTTGCCCTGGGACCCAAACTCTGACATCTACGGTCTGCCCCACCGGATTATTGAACTTTGTTCTGTTCTTAGCGAGGTGGTTAGGTCCCTGGCCCTTCCCGTTGGTTCCCAGCAAACGAAGTGGGATCGGTGATCGACCTCAATCCAGATGGCGGAAAGTGTATCCAGGATGCGATTCCAGCAAAGTTCCTCGTGGCGACTGCGTCCGTTGGGCCCTGGCCCTGTGATATCGAGTCTAGGGCTGGACCTGCTGGGTCCGATAAGAAATCCCCACCCCGGAGGACAAGCATCAATGCATCCGACAGGAGCCGGACAGCCGACTGGATCTGGGAGGGGATTTTGCAGTTTAGTCTTGAACCATGTCTGCTGAAATGCGTGCCTGAAGTCTAAATCTTCGATACCAAACCCCGCCAGCAAAGAATAAATATAACTGACAGGGCGATCCTGTCCGCTCGCTCGATGGGATCGTCGCCGTTACAACTCAT
>KZ825797.1:0-133793 GCA_003184645.1 Aspergillus ellipticus CBS 707.79 | reverse complement strand
GCTCGGCTAACACCTCGCTCCGACTTTGTTCCTCGTACGAAAGAGCGGTGAACCAACGGATAAAAGGCCACCTCCCCAACAACATGAAGATTCCTTCTTCAACGATTCCTTCTTGTTTATAGACACTTCTGTCGATTGTACAAATCCAGAGGTTCCCCTTATAATTATTAATTTATTAATTTTTTATTATTAATTATAAATATAATAAAATCTAGAGTTATATTGTTAAGAATATTCTAATATTTTTTATTTATTATAAAATAATTAGTATATATCTAAAATATAAATATTTTAATAATCTCTAGATATAGATTACTCTGGTAATAATAATAAATATTTTAAAAATTATTAAATAAATATTTAATACTGATATTATTTATCATAATAATTAAAAATATTTGATTATAGAATCAAAAATAAAAAACTAGTTATAATAACATTTTTAATAGATAAAAATATTAAAATATTTTATAATTTTTAAAAAGATATTAATATAAATTTAATTATAATAATTATTTATAACTAGTTTAAAATTTTAGAATCTTATTTATAAATAAAATTTTTACATAGATTAACCCAGATTATTTATATATTTTCAATATTAAAATAGATTTTAACTTTTTTAAAAATTACTATAGAAAGTAAGAGTTTCTAGTATTTTAAAATATTATAAAAAATTTTATTTAAATTTAAAAATATATTAAAAATTATAGATAATATATTAATAATAAAATTCTACTAGTAGTAAAAATAAAAAATGTTTTTAAAAATAATTTAGTATTTAAGATACTGGTCAGTCTTATTATTTAGTCAGATATTGTTTTTGAATTTTTTAAATTTTAATATAAAATTTAAAATTATTATAATTATAAAAATATAATCTTTAATTAAATAAATTTAATAATAATATCTTTAAAATTTTTAATATATCTTCTTTAAATTTTAAAAAATCTTTTTTTTAAGATATCTGCTTTTATACTAATTAATTAATTAATTAATTAAAATAATTATAAAAATTATTAATATTATTATAATCCTGGTACTAGATAAAATTTTTAATAACTAAATATAATTTAATAATATAATAAATTATAAAATAAATTAAGTTTTATCAGATTTTACAGTCTAAAAAAATAATATACTGAAACAAATTTTAGTTATTAAATAATCTTAAATTTTTTTTTAATATTAAAAGTTTATATTTATAAATTATATAGTTTTCTGAATTTATAAATAAAAATTCAAATAATAAATATAATAATGAATATATTTTTTAAAGAATTCTATAAAAGTTTTTTATAAGAGTTTTTAAAAAATTATCTATAAAAGTTTTTTATATAATTTTCTAATAATTTTTTCTAAACAATTTTTATAGATAATTTCTTAAAGAATCTGTCAACCATATAGCCAGTTCGCTGCCTCAGGCTCACCAATTCGCCACCTCAGGCTCAACGATTTGCTGCCTCAGGTTAATCAGTTCACGGAATGGATTTCCGAGTTCCGGACTCCTCAGCGGGGAAAAGGCCTGGAACAATCTATTTCTATTCATCCTATTGTTCCTGTCCAATAGAATTTATTAACTTCGTCATTTTTATGTATTCTTTATGTGTTTTATCATATGAACACGGAAAACCTCAGAAAGTTAATATAGCTATTCAGCTATAAATAAAAGGTCAAATCCTATGGTTTTTTCAGTTCAGTTAAAGTTTTCAGTTCAGTTGAGCAAGCAGTTTCAGTTTAATTCATTTATTCATTCATCAGTTCTTATTCAAGAAATTAATTTTATTTATCTTTTATTTTCCTTTTACTTTTACTTTATCCCTTACTTGAAATTTGTATGGCATCCCATATAAAGTTTGAGTGAAAAGTAAGATCTTATTAAGATGAAAGTAAAAGTATCCAGAATTTATTCTAGATATTGAGAATTCGCCTTAGTCATTGAGAATTCGCCTGAGCCTGGAAAAATTCTTTTTAGAATCTTATAAAAGATTTTTTTAGATAATATTAATATATATTTTTTTAATTATTTAAAAAATATTAGAAAATATTTTAAATTTTTTATTACTATTTTTTTATATATAATTAATAATTTTATTAGCAGTCTTAATATAGAGTTTTTAAAAAAAATTAATAGAAAGCTGAATAATATAAATAAAATATAAAATATAATACTAGCTTCAGATAATTTTTATAAGATTAAAATCTATTAAAATATTATAGAAATAAGTATTCTAGTTAAGCTGAGTCTAGAGTTCTAATATAATTATATTATTAATAATTATACCAAACAGCTAGTAAGTAAATTTATATTTTTATAAAATTTTTAAAATAATTTTAGTTAGATTTTTATTAATATAAGATTTTAATACTAGTTTAAAATATAATAAAAGTTTATAATAATTCATATCGTATATAAAATAATATTTAATTAAAATAAAAAATATTTTTAATCTAGATTAATCTAGTAATTAATTATAATTAATATATATTTTATATCTATAAATCTTAATAATAACTAGATATATATTTTTTTAAATAATTTTAAAAATATTTTTTAATCTGTAACTAATAAAGAATATTAAATTTTTAACATACAAATTAAAGTAGTAAAATTAATTATCTGTTTAAACTAAATTTATTTAATAATTTAAAATAATAAATAACAGATAATAAGAAATTATAAAATTTAATTAAAATTTTTTTATTTATTATAAATTATAGAAATCTAAAATCTTAATTAAAAATAAGATTTCTAGATAGATACTAATGAAAAACAATAAATAAAAATATATTTATAATAATTCTTTAATCAGTATCTATCTAATTATTCATTTTAAAATATTTAAGTATAGCTGTTTTTTACAGTTTTTATAAAAATAGTAGCTTATAAAACTAGTCTTAGAATTATTAATTTCTAAATATTATAAAATATATAAATATATAGTATAGTAAATATTAAAAACTCTATTTAAAAATAATATATGTTTTTCAACAATAGTTTATATTATTACTATTTTTTTTAACTAAAATAAAACAATAATTTTTAGATTTATATATATATTTAGCTAAAAAAAATCTTTTTTTTAAAAATTAGATAGAGAATAATCTTATAATTCTTTATAACCTGTTTAAAATTAAGATTTAGAAGAAAATAAATAATATAAACTGAAAAACTAATCTCTGTATATATATTATAATTAGTAAAAATTTAAAAAATAAAAAATAAATTTAATAATATTTTTTAAAAATAGATTAGATAATTATAATTAATTTAAAGTACTAAATCTATTTATATAAATATTTTAAATATAAAGAAATAAAAAAGAACTTTATAAACAAAATAGTATTATTTTTTTTAAAATATATTTTAAAATAAATATAATTTATTATATTTTAATATATAATAGAAAATCTCTACTGAAAATATTAAATTTTATTTATAAATAAAATTTATAATATCTAGTAATTATTTAATACAATATCTCTAAAAAAGTATAATATTTAATAGAAAAAAATATAAATATATTATTTTACTACTATTTTTTATTATAAATTTTCTTTTTTCAAAAATATAATTATTATTTATACCAGAAATAATTTTATATTTATTAATGAATTTGTATATATAATTAAAATTGATAAGGATTAATCTATATAAATTTTATCTGTATTAAAACCTAAATAAATATAATATATTAATATTAGTATTAAGAACAGTTAAAATAGTTAACTATTTTTTTAATCTTAACCGCAGCTAGATATAGTAAATCCTTTAATCTAACTATTAACCTGACAGTTAAAATAAATTTCTTAATTAACCTGACCTGACCTGGCTGTTAACCACTCTAAATAAAGATTATATCAGGTTTTATTCTATAAATAAGAAATATTAATTTTTTAATAAATTTATAAAATAATTTATAATTTGTTTTACTCAGCTATAGATTCTCTAAATTAAGTTAAATATTTAGATTTATATATAAGATATTTAGCTTATAATCAGCTATATTAAATACTTAAAGAATTTATTTTAAATAGATATTTTAATTTATTTTAATTAATTTTTTTATTTAGATAAATCAAAATATAATAGTGTTTAAACTAATTCTAAATTAATTATTAGATAAAACTTCTTCAGCTTATCTTTAATTATTATTATCTTATTTTATTTTAAAAAATAATAAGATTACTAATATAGATAATAATAATAATATTTTATTAATTTATCAATATACTTAGATTAATTATAATAGATTTAAATCTAATATTTTTAAAAAATTTAATAATCTTCTGATACTAGAGATTAGCAGATTATTTTAATTTATATAAAGATCTTATTAATTTTTATATAATATTTTTTTTAATATCTAGAATAAATTTCTAGACTTTCTAAGAAATTTTTATATAATTAAACTTATTAAGATCTAAATTAATAAATATATTTAAAATATTTAGTAAATAAAAAATATATTTTTTAAGAATTAATACTACTAATAGAGTGGATTAATCTGACTGTTATATCTTAACCTTAATCTGGCTATAATCTAGCAGTTAGGTTAAGGTATAAAAAATTTTTAACTGTACAGTTATAATCAGATTAAGATATAATTATTATTTTAATTATTTATATCTACTAATTAGAAAGATTAGATATAGTAGATAAATTAATAACTATAGATTAATTAATAATATATATATCTTTATTATACAGATAATATATAAAATATAATATATTTTTAATTATAGTATAGTAATATTCTTTAGATTTAGCTTATCTATTTAATTTATTTAATCTATTTAATCTATCTAATCTTTATAACCTGTTTAATCTCTCTTCTTCTGATTTTAAGAAATATACTGTACTTTAAAAAAAACTTTTATAGAATCTAATATAATAAAAATAATATTTAATATTAGATAAATTATTAAAATTATATTATTTTTTATATTATTTAGAATAATAATTATAATAATAAAAAAATTAAAAAAACTAGATCTTTATCTCTACCTGAGTATATATAATATTTAAAAATTTAGATAAAATTAATTTTTTTATTCTTAATAATAATTTATTTTTTAGATTATTTTTAAAATTATTTATATTCTTATTTTTATTAATATAAAAAATAATAATTATCTTATTTTTTTCTAATTTTTTAAATATAAAAATAATTAAATCTAGATTAAAATTATTAAAAATATTCTAGTATTTTTTATTATTAATAAAATAATTAATATATATTTAAAATATTATTATTTTAATTATATTAAAATAAAAATAACTCTAGTAATAATAGTAGATATTTTAAAAATTATTAAATAAATATTTAATACTAATACTATTAATAGTAACTGAAAAAAAATTTTTAATTATTTAATAAAAAATAAAAAACTAATTACAGCAGGACTTTTAGTAAATAAAAATATTAATATATTTTATAATATCTAAAATAATATTAGTTTAATTAAAAATATTTTTATAAATTATATATTTTTAATATCTAAATATATCTTAAATTCTTTAAATATTTTAGCTGCCGGTAAAAGTTTCTAGTATTTAAAAATATTATAAAAAACTTTATTTAAGTCTGATAGTAGTCCGGGGATAATTAATATTATTATAATTACAATATTAAATAAAATTCTTAATTATTTAATAAAAATTAAATATCTAGTAAATTATAAGATAGATTAAATTCTAGTAAATTTTATAATTAAAAAAAAATAATAAATTAAATCTAATTTAAATTATTAAAGAAACTAGAATTTTTTATAATGTTAAAAATTTATATTTATAAATTATATAATTTTTTAAATTTATAGTTAAGAATTAGTATAATTAATTATTATTAAAAATTATTTTTTAAAAATTATCTATAAAAAATTAATATAAAGAATTTTTATTATTTATAAATCTATTTATAAAAAATTAATTTAAATAATTTTTATTATTAATAGTAGAAGCTTTTTATATTAATTTTTAATAAATAATTCTTAGAATACTTTATATTAGTTTTTTATAAATAATTTCTAGAATATATCTTTTTAAAAAGTTTTAAAATACTAGAAAAGATTTTAAAATTTTTATTATAATTTTTTTATATATATTTAATAGTATTATTTAAAATCTTAATCTAAAATTTTTATAAAAGAATATTAACTATAAATTAAATTATATAAATTAAATGAAATATATAATACTAATTTTAAATAATTATTATAAGATTAGAATTAAATAAAATATTATAAAACTAGCTGTTCTAGCTAAACTGAATCCAGAGTTTAAATAAGATTATATTAAATATTAAATTATTATTATTAATATTATTAATTATTATATCTAATAATTAATAAAATAGATTATATTTATATAAGACTAATAAAATAATTATAGCTAGATTTTTACTAGTATAAGATTTAGATATTAATTAAAAATTTAATAAAATTTTATAATAATCTATATTTTTTATTAAAAAATATTTAATTAAAATAAAAAATATTTTTTAATTAGAACTAATCTAGTAGTTTATTATAATTAATATTTATTTAATATTTAAAATTTTTAATAACAGCTGTATATATATATCTTTTAATAATTTTAAAAAATATTCTTTAAATTATATTTAATTAAAATTTAATTTTTAATAGAAAAATAAAATTATAAAATTAATTATCTATTTAAATTAAATATATTTAATAATTTAGAATAATAGATAATAAATAATTATAAAATATAAAACTTAATTCTAAAAATTCTATTTATTATAGACTACAGAAATCTAGAGAAAATAATAATTAAAAATAATTTATTTTTAAAAAATATATAAATATTTATAATAGTTTTTTATTTAATATCTAATTAATTATTTATTTAAATATTATTAATAGTATTTTATTTTTGTAATTTTTATAAAGATAATAATTTATAAAACTAGTTTTTAAAATTTTAATTTCTAAATATTATAAAATATAAAAATATATAATATAATAAATATAAAAAATTTTATTAAAAAATAATATATTTTTTTAAAAATTATTTTATAAATAATAAATATAAAAAAATAAAAATAAATAATTTTATAAAAATAATTTATTTTATTTTAAAATATATTTTTATATAAATATAATTTATTATATTTTAAATATAATTAAAATATTTATTATATTTTATTTATTTTAAAAAATTTAATAAATAAAAAATTATATTTTAAATTTAAAATTATAAAATAATTTCTTTTTTTAAATAAAAATAATTAGAATATAATAAATTATTATTAAAAATAAATTATTATATTAATAAAAAAAATCTAAAAAAGATTTTTATAAAATTCTTTAAAAGATATAATATTTAATATTTAATTAAATAATTATTAGAAAGTATAGTTACTAAAAAAATTTATATAAATAATATTATATAGATTTTTTTTAAATTTAATTTATAATATAAATAATTCAGTTTTTTTTTAAATAAGAAATAAAAATATAATAAATTATTTAAATTAAAATAAAAAAAATAGTAGAATAAAAATAATATATTTATTTTTAATAATATAATTAATAATAAATATATAGTTTTTTAATTATTATATATTATAATTAAAATATATAATTTAAATTAAGCTGTAATTATATATATTTATATATATTTTTTATTATAAAAATAATAATTTTATAAAAAATTAAATTTTATTAATATTATTAGAATTTTTTAATTAATTCTTTAAAATAAAAATAAAAAAGATACTAATACTTTTTTTAATTATTTTTTTTTAATTTAAAAAGCTTATTTTTATATATTTTTAAATAATAGTTAAAATAATTAGATTAATAACTATTTAATCTAAATATATTTTTATTATATTAAAATCTAAATAGATATAACAGGCAGATCTTAATATTAAGAATAATTAAAATAATTAACTGTCTGTTTTTTAGCTATACTGCAGTCAGATATAAAAATTTCTTTAATCTGGTTATAATCTGGCAGTCAGGTATAAAAATTCTAATTAACCTGACCTGACCTGGCTGTTAGCCACTCTAACTACTAATAAAATTTTAAAATTATTTAATCTAAATACTGAAATAAATATTTTATTATAAATATTTTTTAATTACTTATTTTTTTAAATAATAAAATATATTTTAAACTAATTAATTCTTCTATCTAGACTAATCTTAATATTAAAACTTTATTTAATTAATAAGATAGTTATTTTTATATTTTTATAATTAATTATCTTTTTTATTCTGATATATTCTATTCTAGATTTAGCCAGAAGAATTTCTTAGTTACTAATATTATTATCTATTTCCTGCCGGGATAGTCAGCTATTAAAGAGTTATAAACTGCTTAGATAATACTTATATAAAAAGATTTATTATCAGAAATCTATTTCTGTTAGTAAAAGAATAAAAATTTATTTTTAATATAATATTCTAATACTAATATTTTAAGATTTAAATATAAAAAAAATATTATTTTTCTATTTTAAGATATTATACAGCTTTCTGGTAAGTCTTATTTTAAACTTAAATTTTTTTTTATATATTTTAATTATTATATAATTCTATTTTTTATTTCTTTTTATAACTTATATTTAGAGAGTACTTAATAAATATTATTAGATATATTCTAATTATAATTAGGGATACAGCTATATAATAACTGTTTTTTAATTAATAGAGTAATTAGATTATATAATCAGTAATTTAGAGGTTCTTCTCTGAAGATAGAAGATTTTATTTATATTAAAAAAGAATATTAGTTTTTTTATTATCTTATTCTTTCCGGTATTAAAATTAGAAGTTATATTAATTTAAAAAAAAGTATTATTATATATATCTTTTTATAAGTCTTTTAGATTTAAAAAAATACTTAAAATTCTTATAATTAATAATAATTTTAAATTTTTCTTATATAGAGTATAGTTCTGTACTCTATTTCTTAAAATATTATATAATTACTAATAATTTTTTATTATAAATCTTATAATTATATTCAGTAGATAAGTTTTTTTTAAAAAATATATATACAGCTGTAATATCTTTTTATTATTAAATTAAAAAAGTACTTTTTTAATAATATATCTGGAGAAATCTGTTTTTATTATAGTTATATAAAAAAAATTAAATATTACTAGTACTAATTCTATAGTAAAAAACAATTTTAATTTATTAAAGCTTAATTAGCAGTTTTATATTTAATTAAACTTTTTATTTTTTTTTATTAATTTAGTAAGTAGTTATATAATATTAGAAAAGTTTCAGATAAACTTCCAGTAAAAATTAATAAAATTTAAAAATTTTTATATTTTTTTTATTATTAAAAGAATCTTTTATTTCTAAATTATTTAAATTTTTTTAGAATTTATTATTATTTTTTTATCTGTTTATATAATATATTCTAGATATTTTATTTTTTAATATTTAAACTTATATTTTAATATATTAAAATACAGGCTTATCTTTTATAATTTAGTAAATATTTTTTATATATATTCTCTTTATTATATAATAAAACTATTAATAAAAATATAAATATTATTAATATAAATAAAATAGAATTTATTAAAATATTTTTATAAAGTCTAATTAATATATTTTTAGAAAGTATTTAAAATATTTATCAGACTAAAAAAAGTTATCAGCTATTTATAGAGTCTATATTTTATATAAAAAATTATTATTTATTTTTATTTTTTTATAATCTGAATCTTATAAAAAATAGCTGATATATTAAATTTAATAAATTATTTTATTTTATTAATCTGTATAAGAATCTTTTAAATTAAAAAAAAAATATTTATTCTTTTTTATAATTATATTTAGGGCCTGATAATTAATATAATATTATAGTGTTTTTTTTAATTTTTATATAAAAAGAATAGAGATAATTATTAAGAAATAGTTTATTTAAATAAAATTTTTATTAAATAAATCTGTAAAAGTTTTTTATAATATAACTAATTTTTTTTAGATTATATTATATAAAGATTTTTAGAAAATTAATAATTCTTATCTATTCTATTATATAAGCTTAATTTTATAATTTATTCTTATTTTTTAATAAGAAGATAACTTCTCTGCTTAATTTTATTTAAATAAATATAAAAAATTCTGGTACTATTCTAATAATTTTATATAAGAATTAATTTTTTTTTTAGTACTAGAACTTTCTAAATATTATTTATAGTAGCAGTAAAAATCTATATATTATTTTTTTTTTATACAGCAGATATAAGTTTTTATTATAATTATTAAAATATTTATAATATTTAGATTTAAAAAAATCTATTTTTTTTTATTTTATATTCTAGTTTCTATTATATAAAAATATAATTTTTTTTATTTTAATTTAAAGTAAGTATTATTATAGTAGAGCCAGGAGAGTCCTAGAATCAGATTATAATCTAAATAATTTTTAAAAATATAAAAGAATATCTATTTTTTTAAATATATTTTTATATTAAGTTTTATTTATATAATATAAATAATCTGTATTTCTTCTCTAGTTACTCTTTTTATTAGTTTTAATAGTATAGATATTTTCTGGAGTTAGTATTATTATATAAAATATTTACTGATTATACTATAGATTATATAGTTATTATTAATAAATATTTATATTAAAATAAAGTAGTTAAATAATAAATTAATTATAAAGAATCAGAAGTTTATATATAAATTTTTAAAATTTTATTAAAAATTAAATAAATATTTATTAATTATCTGGGACTCTTATATATATTTTTATATAAAAATTTCTAATTTTTTAACTTTATTCTAGATTTATCTATAATATTAATTTTATAATTATTATTTTCTTCAGTTCTAGTAATTACTATTATAATTATATAAAATCTAACTACTGAAAATAGAATATAATTCTAGATAAAATATCTATTTTTTTTATAATATATATAAATATTTTTCTATTTATATATCTATAATTTATTAAAAAAGATTTATTTTATTTTTTTTTTCTGCTAGTCTTTTTTATTTTTATATAAAAAATTATTATTTAAATTTAGAATACTGCTATCTAGCTAGTAATTATTTTCTAATTTATATTATTAAAATTTTTTTTATTCTTATTTAAAAATAAAACAGAAACTATTATTATATAATTTATTTTTTTTTTAATTTAAATAAAATATTTTATATTATATTTAATTTCTGAGAGTTATTTACAGTATTTTTTATATAATTAGATACAGGATACTTCTAATATTATTTTAAATAAATTTAGATTTATTACTGTTTTAACTAGTATTTTTTTTATTTATTATTTTATAGTATATTATCTATATTTATAAAAGTCTGATTAAATTTATTTAAAAATTTATAAAAAATTCTTTTTTTTTATTTTATTATATTAATCTATATAAAAACTTTTTTTTTTTAGTTAAGATTAAAATATATAAGATCTAGTTAATTATAAAACTCAGAAAAAGTTAGAAGCTGGTTATTTTTTTATTATATAATAATCTAAAAAAAAAAATATTAATTAATTTTTTTTTTAAATCTATTATAGATATACAGAACTTTTATATCTTTAAAAAAAATATTTTTTTTAATTAGAAACTTTATTTAAAAATTAATAAAAAAAAATAGTATTTGTATAAGTTTTCTTTATTAAACAGAATAGGATCTGTATATTATAAATAGTAGACTAGGATTAGTAGTACTACAGTAGAAACTAGTTAGATTATATAAAACTTATAGAATTAAGTCTATAGACTTATTATCTAGTTTACTAGCTTTTATATATATTTATAATTCTTTATTTTAATTATTATTTCTTTTTCCGAGAATACCTCTGTAAGAGTTAGATAGAAGAAATAATTTCTAATATAAGAAGAATCTCTAGATTTATATAATTAATAAAAGTATCTATAAATAAAAAGAAATTATTAAAGAAGGAATCTTTATATTATTAAGAAGGTAGTCTTTTATCTGTCAGTTTACTGCTCTTTCGTACAAGGAGTAATATCGGAGTGAGGTATTAGCCGAGCCATTCCCTAGGGCCAGGGGCTTCCTGCCTGGACCCGTAACAGTTTATAATAAAAAAAATATTAGTTTTTTATTTTAATATTATTTTCTGATATTATTAAATATATATATTACTTATCTTACCAGAGATTTATTAATAAAATATTTATATATTTTACTAAATATAAATAAATTATATTTCTAATTTTTTTATTTTTTATAATAATTCAGGCTTTATAAATCTTATATTTTTATTTAAATTTTTAAGATTTATATTTTATTTAATATAAGATTTTTTGAAAATAGTAGACTATTAACTAGTTTAGATATATAAATCACTTTTCTAAATCTTATTTTAAAACTATTAAAAAATTTTATTTTAATAATTTTATATTTTGTTTATAAATATCTGATTATTATTAATTACTTTAAATATCCTCTTATATAAAAAATTAAAATATTTAAACAATTTATATTATTTAATTATATAGTTTATAGTTCTATTATTAATATACTAGTTCTTAATTTTATTTATTTTATAATTTAGTTTTATTTTATTATTTTTAACTTTATCAGAGATCTTATTACTAAATTTTATTTTAATAATATTAATTTAAATAGCTTAATTAGTTTAACTAATCTTAATAATATAACTTAATCTTATATATCCGGCTTTTTAATTAGTTAATTAAAAAGTAACATCCATAATTGAAATTAATATGTGAATTAATATATGAATATTATATGAATTAGGCCTATTCTTCTAAGAACAATAGTAATAATTTATTGATTGTTCTGGATTGTTCTGGCTGCAGGCCGCGCCCTGTCCCGCGTCATATATGCCTCAGGCATCCTTGCCCTTAGCACCCCTGGAAGTTGATAAAAAGATACTAATCTTACAGTTTTATAATATATATAATTAATATACTTATCTAGATCTGTATTAAAATTTTATCCTTTTAAACTATAGATTATCTTTTCTTTTTTTTATTTTTAATTTTTTTTATAATATAATTCTTTTTATAGTAATAATAAACAATTCGGAATTTATTACTAATTTTTAATTCTGTTTTTTAATATAGTAGTTTATACATATTTTAATAATTTTTTAACTATTATTTTAACTAATTTTTAAATATAAGAATATCAGCTATAATAATTATATTATAAAAATTTATATATTTATTTTTCTAATAATTTTATAAAATATTAATATTAAAAAATTTATATATATTAAGTATTTAGTTTTTATTATTAATATTAATTAATTCTTAATATAAATATATATCTTCTTTAACTAATTATAGATATTTTATCTAGACTTTTATATTTAGATTTAAATCTTTATTAATTATTATAATTTAGTTAATCTTAATATAATTAAATATTTTTTTAAATATTGGCTATAATTTTCTAGTATATTAAATTATAAAACTATTTTAGATAAAAGATTTATTTAGATAATTATTTTTATTTTTATATTAAATTTATAAATAAATTAATTAAATAATTTATAGGGAATATAAAATTTTTATAAATTCTTTAGAATGTATAATTTAAAATAATTTAAATTTAGATAGACCCAAAATTTAAGATTTCCGGCTACAGTACTTATATAAGATCTCTTTAATATATATAAATAGCTAGTTAGACTGAGTAATAATATTTATCTGTATCTATATAATTAATATACTGAGTGCTCAATTCTTCTATACTACATGGCTACTCCTGAGCCTGATATAAGAGTTCTCGCTTAGCGCAGTGGGTTCGGAACAATGATGTTCCAGCCAACCAATCAGGGCTCTAAGCCTCTAACCTTATATCATTTTTAGATCGCTTAACCTCCGAGCAACGGATCATTCTTATTTATTTTTGGCCTTGCTGCGGTTGAAAATTATTTTGTAGGGCTAGAGATGCCTGCTATATTTATGAGTGCGCTACCCCCATCCTTTGTTTTTCTGTGAAGTGACGTGGCGGGAGAAAGTGGGGCACATGTCGTGTTTTCTGTTTTGGATGGGGACACGGTTGAGGAGGGGTTGAGATCGAAGTGGAAATGTTAGAGGTTGGTACTTTGTTGATATATCAATCCTGTTGAAGATTTAGTTAAGTGTAGATACCATCACATGAAACTAAAATGCAACACAATTGACATGGAGTTTTTCTTTAACAAAATGCAAAGAAGCAAAAAAGAGAAGACGGAAAAAAAAAACAACCACCAAGTAGAGTTCTAATTAAAGAATTCATTTCCAACTATAATACCCTTTAGACGCAACCAACTTGCTCATATCGGTTCGCCAGAAATAAAAGTACGGCTGACCCATCTCCGCCATAAACTCCGGTGAACGATCGATCATAGCCCTCAGAAACCAGTCCTCAGTGGCAGTCTCCGGATCATTCGCAACCCTGAGCGTATTCTGCGAACTGATAGGGTCCACAAAGGTCTGAAACACCTTTCTCCGCTGATCAGAATACAGATCCAGCACATCCAATGGGTTGTCATCATTGATGATAAAAGCCAGCGTATCAGCAAGAGCCTCCGCATCCAGTAAGCCCGTCGTAAGACCCAAGGCGCCGAATGGCCGCACATCTGTCAGTTACTTCCAAACACCCCACCAAAAACCAAACAACTCACATTATTCAAATGCGCCGCATCACCCGCAAGAACACACCTCCCTCTCCGCATCGTCGCCGCACAAAGCTGATGAGTCCTATAAGCCGACGAATTGACCACCTTCGCATCGAGCGGCCTCGGCCCCGGCGCAAACATTTCTAGTAGACGCTTCAAATACTCTTCCGAGACCAACTCCTCATCCGACCGCGTGTCCCTAGGATCAACCGCAATCGAGCATCTATACAGCGTCTTCTCTCCCTCCCTAACCGGTTCCAGCGGAGTAACCAGCCCAAAATTCACCGGATGGACCACCAAAGACGTCGGAAACTTCGCATCCAGATACTTATCCTCTAGCAGAACATCAATCGCCACGATGTGCTCGGGCCAACTATGTCCCTTGAAGGGTATACCCAGCAACTTCCTCGTCGCGGACTTCCCTCCGTCCGCCCCAACCAGAAACTCTCCACGAAAGGTCTCTAACTTGCCCTCCTTTTCCCTAAACGCAGCAGCAATCGTCACCACATCATCATCCTGGCGAATCCCACAAGCCTCCCTCCCAAAAATAACCTCAACCAACCCCGTCCCCACCGCCGCCTTATACAACAACTCCGCTAGCTTAGGTTCGGGAAGATACAACACCCCATTCCCATGTTCATCCCTCACCTTCTCGTTATCAGCGAAGGGTAAGCACGCAATGATCTCTCCCATCTTCATTGCCTCCTCCCCTTGGGCTTTGGGGTCTGGGTCCGAGGCGAGAGGCTTTCTCCAGCAGATTCCATTGCCAGTGAACCCCAGCTTCTGGGCTTCAGCGTAGATGGGGGTTCATTAGAGGGCGAGGAGCGCGCCCGCGTAGTATCCGACGGCTCGGGTTTGTTGGTTGAGGGTTTCTTGTTTCTCGAGGATGGTTACCCGGATTGAGGATTGGGCGAGAAGGAGTGCGGTCATTAGGCCGACGGGGCCAGCGCCGATGATGAGGACTTTTGAGGGGGTGGGGGACATGGTTTTCTGAGATTATGGGATGGTGAAATGATGGAGGAGTTGGGGGATGAGGTGGAAGAGAGCTAATATTTTGGGTCGTACAGGTGATATGGTTCATGGTCATAAGGATCCTTATACCGACTTCAAAAACATGATAGTTAGTTGAAATATCTGCGCACTTTGTATGAAAGGGCAGCCCTGGCCCCTCATCTCGTCTAAGGTATATATCCTTGTGCATACGATCCATCGACTAATACCCTGTGGCAGGGATGATCGTGGTCAAATACAGCCCTACTCTACCTATTTTGATGTATAGGTGTACTGTACCAGTGCTACGGCAACTGCTATGATCAGATAATATGTGCAGAACGGTGATTTTACGTCCATGGCAGCCAACATACCCTCAAAAGACAACGAAACGTCCGAGTTAGGGCACACTGTACGTAACTTTCCGGGTTTTGGAAACATCGCGCCTGCAGGCGGTATCTTGCCCTGATTGGTGGATTGCGGATCGGCCTTTGGAACAGTCCGAGTCCGAGGGAGCAACCCCACAGATCAGCAGCATGTTTCTGAACGATCGGGGCTTGGAGCGCGAGGCCGAGGGGTTACTGATATGGAAACTTACAGGATTGGGTGTTGTCATAGGTCTCGAAAACAAATGGGTGGAGGGGAAAACAAGAGCGTCGGGTTGACTATCTGACTACCGTGTTGCGTTGCGCTACTCTCCTACTATTCACCCTAATTCACCCTAGACTAGCAACTGTAAAATTATTCCTCCCAAGACACCCATCCATCCTTCCCATCCGCAGCGATGGGAGACTGCTGCCTGAAAGGATTCCGCTGGGAGGGCCAGCCCCGCGGACACGAAACCACCCTCGCCGAGACCGACTGCTACGTGACTGGGACCAACCCGGACGTCGCCATCCTAGTTATCCACGACCTTTTCGGCTGGAAATTCCCTAATATCCGGATCCTAGCCGACCATCTCGCCGAGGAAGTCGATGCCACGGTCTTCGTACCGGACTTGTATGCGCCCATATGCCCACACCCCAAAACAAAAACCCAGAATAAACATAGTAAACCAAACCAGCTTCGGAGGCGTCTCCCTCCCCCCAACCATCCTCGACGACTCAGCCCGGCACCCGGACATCGATCTCCCGTCCTTCTTCTCCTGCGCGAAAGCCCTCCACAGCACACACAACTTCCGCTCCCTCGGCGCCCTGGGCTTCTGTTATGGCGGCTGGGCGGTGTTTCGTCTCGGAGCGAAAGATGTGAATCTTGTTGATTGCATATCTACTGCGCACCCGACGTTTCTCGAGAAACGCGATATTGAGAATGTGGGTGTTTCGGTGCAGATTCTGGCGCCGGAGTTTGATCCGTATTTTACGGAGGAGTTGAAGGGGTTTAGTCGGAGGGTTATTCCGGGGTTGGGGCTGGGGGAGGGGGTTTTTGAGTATAGGGAGTATGTAGGGATGGAGCATGGGTTTGCGGTTAGGGGGAATCCCGGGAAGGAGAGGGAGAGAGAGGAGTTGGTTAGGGCGAAGGAGGTGGTTGTGCGGTGGATGGGGAGGTGGTTAAGGAAATGATTGGAAAATGTAGTAATCGCTATTGGGTGAATTGGGATGATGGGGAGTTTAAGCACGCTTATGTACATTCTGCAAAGATGCCAGTCAGGTCGCTGTAACGGCCATCGGGCTTGAGGGTGCCCGATTCAGGAAATGCGAAGACGTTACCCCGGGCTAAAGACATAGTATTGGTAGTTGGTTCGTCGCAAATGGCTTGATCCTGGTCCCAACTGTGAGGAGGGTTGTGTAGTTCGATATCTAATCGTGAGTAGTCCAGTGGCCAGACTTGCCCACGCGGTGCATCTTGTAGTAGTTGACCTGTCCATTCTGCAGCAGAGCAGCCAAGTATGGAATCGTGTATGCCTCTAGCCTGCTCCATCATACGCTCCATAGCCTTCGACAGCAGAGTCTGTGGTGGATCAACAAACAGAGCTGTGAATCGCTCGTAGCTTCTCTCGATCAGAGGCCAGACGGTTTGAATCAAGAGAAAGTCCTGACAACTGCAGATCTCCGCAAGAGCAACTAAAAGCGCCTGCCATGGGAAGAAGAATGATCCCACCCAGCACCAGGCGTTTGATCGCGGACTCGTGTATACTCGTTCCCGCGACGCCAAGGCCTCGATGGCTAGCGTGAGGATCTGGGTACTAGGAACCCACGAGATAAAATCTGGATGTTTCTGAAGTGGTCGTAGAGCAAGCACGCTCAGAAAAACCTCAATTGAGTATGTGACCTCTTTTAGATACCAGTGGAAGTCAATTTGATCTGGTTGCACGCCGACAAGAAGTTCCGCAGTCTGTTGATGGAAGAGGAAGACGACTTGCTGGCGTTGGTGGGCATCTCGCATACCTGAGCCCGTGACCTCAGATAGATCTAATAGCCGTGCAACGTCCTGGGCATAAGACATGACTTGGAATAGAGTAGTCTCGGTGACCTGATGGTGCGGTGATATTTTCACGTTCCCGTCGCAGGCGAACTCGTGGTCATTGATGTTAAGATACGGCTGACACTGCAGCCATTTTACTTGTATCATTGGCTCCGTTGCATTATTTAGAGATGCCTGAATGTCTAACCATCCGATTGCATGCCATAGGCGTCGACGCATCTCCCTCTCGAATGGCTTTACTTGGAACGGGGGGTTGGGCATGTGGAGTGATAGCGCCTGGGCAATTCGGAAGGCCATGCCGAACATTGTCCAGAGGCGAGGACTGCGATCGTGGCTTCTTGAGGCTATCTAGCTTTTTTTTAGCATAGAAGCAGTTTATGCGTACATTTGGACTTACTATTGAGATGACAAAGGCCTGAAGAACTGTAATATCATCGGTCAGAATAAAGTTTGCTCGTTCAAGTGCCGCATCTGCCTCTCTCTGATACCGGGAGACTAAGTGGTTTTTGCCCATTCCAAATATTAATAGACTCTGATCTTGGGTCAGACTGCAGATAGCAGCGTAGTAGATTGCCGATGCGAGTGCTGCAGGTGCTGGATGTGAATTCTCGTAACTTAGATAGCGCTTTCCCTCGGATAGATACCCATGAAGTGAAGGGCGATGGAGGATCTTGATGACGGGGTCAACTTGTGCCAGATAAATCTGAAAGAGGCGCTGACAGATTTGAAGCTCATGGAATGGCCGCTGGAAAGAACTGGAGCTGAATATGTGTTCAATTGAGATGACTCCCGTCGACAGCAGTGGTGAAACGCCATAAGACGGAGGATCGCGCCGGTTGAGAGGTACTAGTGATTGTGGTTTGCTCTGACTATAATGTAAGTACTTATCTAGCAGGATGAGACGGAGATCCTACCGATGGGGCATGCGCAGCTAAATCCCCATAACTTGAATCTTCATAAAGTCCATCGGCAGTCAACGAGACACCCCCGATGTCCGGGGGGTTATCATCAGCTATTTGCTCATTTGACCACATCCCAAACGAGTCAATTTCAGCCGATTGAGCAATCCCTTTCACTAGTTCCTCCAGTCTCGACAGCCGATCATACAACTCCCTCCTCCGATTGCTGATTCTCGTCTTTCGAGCATTTGGTTTCGCAGACCGCCCTCGCGGAAATCGTCTTCGCTCGACTGGCACACAGAGAATGCCCGAGTTCCGACAGCGGGTACAGGGGATGAGCCTGTCGCATTTGACTTTACGCTGGGTACATGCCTCGCAGCTCAGACGGGCGGCGGAGGGTGGATGCGGCTGGGGGTTTTGCAATCTCTGGCTGTTGTTTGCTGTATTCGATGCCATTTTTTGGTGACCCATCTCCTTGATGAGATATTATTTTTGATTAGGTGGTCAGTCGCGTGCGGTAGGAGTGAGAATTGAGGGTATTCAAATCGTCGGGGAAGGGCTATCTATAGATAATCTGTTCTCGAGTGGGGACCGGCCAGCGGGAAGTTCCTCATTAGGGCAAATGCAGCAGGGATCGACGCGCATTCCGACGGGATTTGACCCCGATCGGTGCTCGGGGAAAACGGAAGGCGAGGGTGGTGGGATCCGCTTAGTACAACTTGGGGAGTGTGGCTTTATTCTGACTTCTAAGACACAAGGAGTGGGACTTTCATTTGATAAAAATTCATTTCATATATTATGCTTTGATGCTATTGAATGCAGAGCAGTGAAGTCTGGGTATTTTGTGGCCAACATGCGGTCACCCTCAAGGCCTTATTGCCTAAAAATCTTGCGCACTGATAAATCCAGTATGATATATACTGATTGCTGGCTTACCATTCCCTTGGAATGTTTCCAAGCTTATATGGACGTCATACGACTGCCCTTGTTTGATAATGTTGAAAAGCTCATTCAAACACCCCCCCCTTCGTCTACCCCCGTCCGAGCATGAGGTTGCGCTAGCCGCTTTGGGCTAGCCCCGGATGGTGATCTGTCCCGCCCCAACCCGCCTCCTGATACTTCATGAAACTCATCACTTCTTGCCAGTCATGTCAACGCCAATCGCCAAGCGCAAGCGTGCCAGGAAGGCATGCCTCCCTTGCCATCAGCGCAAGCGAAAATGTGACACCATGTATCCTTGTGCCATGTGCGCCACTTACGGATACAACTGCAGGTACGATGACGACAACCCAAGTGGTGCTATTCCACCTCCAGCCAAGCGTATCAGCCTCGACGGTGAAAGTCGTCTGACAAGTCGGGCCGCTACAGACCACAGCCCAAGAAGTCTGTCTCATATCGAGCGAGACCGCCGCGAGGGCGACGGCTCGTCGACGAAAAGTCCCGCTGTCGTGGCTGGCGCATCCCCGGGCATCTTCGACGAGCAGAAGTTCAGATACTCCGGGGCATCGGCGGCCATGGCATTCCCACACATCCTGGGGGTGGCGCTCGGTTCCGATAGCCCTCCAAAGATGCGGTCATTTGCTTACAACTTTGGCATTCGTCCCGAGGAGGCATCCAACGCTCACTGTTTTCTGGGAAATCTCATCTCAGAGGAAGACCTTGGCTTCTTCTCGGATGTGTACTTCTCGGTATTGGGCCCCATCGGTGACGTGATGGACCCAATAATTTTTGCTCAGCGATGTCGGGACTATTACAATAATTCCAGTAGCAACATGGTCGCCTTTGCCGCCGTGGCCGCCGGCGTCGCTGCTCTCGGATCGTTCCTTTCTCCCAACAGACACCCGCGGGAGTCGGATCTGGTACAATACGCCAAAAGCATCCTCGATGATCCGGCCTCTATGCGTTTGCATGGCATCGACCACATCGTCGCGTGGGGAATGCGGGTGTTTTACCTACGGGCGACAACCAGGCCCAGCAATGCTTGGATCGCGTCATGCACGCAAATGCACCTCTGTGAAGCGATAGGGCTGCACGAGGAAGAGACCATCAAGAAGATAGCGACGGTTGCTGGCGCCGCTGTCCTTGGACATGATGCGGACCGGCTGAGGAGAATTTTCTGGGTCTCGTGGGCCGGGCATAACATGCTGTCCTATGAGTACGATCGTTCACCTGTGGGGTTTCGGGCCGTGACTTGTCAGCCGATCATCTCGATACCAGGTTCCGTTGCTGATCAGTTCGTACAACTGATCCAGATCATTCCTTCGCCCAACTCTCCGTTCCAGCTCGAATTGCAGCCTCCAACGCCGAGTGGGGAGCTATTTGGGCGTCTCAAGGCGCTGGACAATCTCCAATTCACCCATCCGTTCCTAGTGGTGACGAAGGCGGACATTTCATTTTGCTTCTATAGACGCCTTTACCAGTTTAAGGTCCGCATACCGGACGACATCGTTCAGTTTGTCATTGATAGCGGCAACGCCGCAATGGGGGCGGCTGAGCAGCAGGCGAGTCAGGGTCGTCTGTTCTGGAATGTCATTGGTAGCGTCTTCCAGTATACCTGCATCTTGCTAGCCATTGATGCGCCGGTGGCCTCCGCTCACATCGGCGCCGCATTCAAGGGCTTGGAGAACCTTGTCAAGGCTGCCGATACGGGACTGACGCGTGAGGCGTTGTCGATGGCGCGGCACCTACTCAGCCTTAAGATGGCAAAGAAGCGAAGGGAACTTGCTCAGCTGGAGGCTGTCGAGGCGGGCTATGAATTCTTTCAGGACCCGCCGGTATCTGAGGCCAACAACGCGGTGCCGGACATGGATTGGGGGGTGGACTGGGATCAACTTTTCATTGAGCCCTATTTGTCCATATTCGTTCCTGACCTCCAATTGTAGCGACGTAGATGTCGTTGGATATTTATTGAGCTCGCTTAACAGCAATGTGAGGTTTTGTAATGAGATTATCCAGTTCAGCGCTGTGCTTATAATATTTTAGTATATATTCTACCCTTAGAGAAGTAATCTTACCGCATTTGACTTATTTTCCATATTTACCGGGAATCTTGGTACAAAAAGCATGCAGACCATGAGCGCAAGTATACTTAAGTTTGTGATCCTTTTCCAATTTTTTTATTCTTATTAATCTGGAGATCAAGACATGCTCGGAGCTCCAAGTCCGTCGGTCCGCAATTGCGGCTTTACGTGCGGCTATTGCGGATTTAAGTCTCCAGCCGCCACGCCAGCCTATCAGACAGCGCTAATGGACCCTGCGTGCGGCTGCTGCGGCGCAGCAGCGCGGGCTTATCAATCCTGAAGACCTAATCTGAACAGTATAAATAGACGGGCATTGTCTGCTCCAGAGATGAATATTCACACATTTTTCACTTTATCACAAGCTTCAACAAGCAGCTATTAATACATTCCCAGCAACCAACCCACCCACAATGCCCAAGTACGCCAACACCCAGCCCGTCGGCTTCAACAACGCCATCGAACGAGTCGCCATTGTCGGCGTAAGCAACCCCTTCAACCCCCCCCCAGTATACATACAACAAAACTAACAACCACACCTAGGCGGGAGGTACCATTGGCGCACACATTGCCGCCGCCCTTCTCAAGACCGGACAACACAAAGTCACAGCCCTATCCCGGAACGGCAGCAATAACAAACTCCCCGCGGGCGTTCTCGTCGCCCCAATCGACTACGACGACGAGACCACCATGATTTCCGCCCTCAAGAACCAGCAAATTCTAATCATCACCATGGCCCCCAACGCACCCCGGGACACCCACAGCAAACTCGTGCAAGCAGCCGCCAAAGCTGGTGTTCCGTACGTCATGCCGAACGGATACGCCGGCGACATCGACAACATCAAACTCGGCGACGACACACTCCTAGGGCCCGTGGCCAAAGCCAACAGGGACGAGATCGAGCGGCTCGGCATGCAGTGGATCACCGTGTGCTGTGGCTTCTGGTACGATTACAGCTTGGCGGGCGGGGAAGCGCGCTTTGGATTCGATTTCGACAAGCGGTCCCTGACGCTCTATGACGATGGAAATACTAAGACCTCCACGTCGACATTGGCGCAGGTGGGGCGCGCCGTGGCGAAGGCTCTGAGTTTTAAAGAGCTTCCCGAGGATGAAAATGATGAGAGTCTTACGTTGTCGATGTTCCTTAACAAGGGCGTGTATGTGAAGAGCTTTGTGGTTAGTCAGAAGGATATGTTTGAGAGTGTTAAGCGGGTTACTGGCACTACTGATGCTGATTGGACGGTTACCCGTGAGGATACCAAGAAGAGATATGAGGATGGCTTGGCGCAGGTGAGAGTGGGGAATATGGCGGGTTTTGGCAAGATGTTGTACGCCAGGGCGTTTTATCCGGAGGAGGTTTCTAATGATCTCTCCGCGAAGGCGCAGAATGGGCTACTTGGGTTGCCGGTTGAGAGCCTGGATGAGGCGACTAAGGTCGGGGTGGAGTTGGTCAAGGAGCTGCAGCTGAGGGTTGAGCGTATGGCGGCTTAGAAAGTAGCATGTATGTGTATGGAATTTGAAATGATTGATGTATTTGAATAACGTATTGAGGTGTGTATTTAGAGGAAACATGTAGTGACCTTTGGGGCCTCATGCAATAGCATTGGGCATTGAAAAATCTAGTATAATAAATATAAAGTACCGAGTCTTCACTTTGTCCCACATCTCCAAGCCACTCCTATATTCATACTCTGCTCCTGCTCACAATTCGCTACTGCAGACATCAACACCCACCAGACATGCCCTCGATCAAGACTCCCACGCAATAACCGCCCGGTAGCGCATCTGCCCATTCCGCAACCGATCAACCGCCTCCGTGACGCCCTGCAAGGTCATCGGATAATTCTCCACGACGCAGTAAATCTTGTGCCGGGCCGCAAAATCAAGCATTTGAGCCCTAAAGACAAAGTAAGCACTAACCCTTCCATCAAGAACGCACATTACTCACTGAGGCAGCCGGCTGCAAATACAGCTCCCAACAATACTATGACCATGCAGAACAGTCGGCATATAAGGAGCAACCAAGTCACCACCGTCCACCGACAGAGGAAGAATGATGGCATTGCGAGCCAGGACGGGATAAAACAAGCCGAGATTGAATTTCGCGGAGGTCGTGATGATAAGTCTGTCGATTGGCTTCGCGACACCCAGTGTCGAGTAATCGGTCGTTCCGTTGGTCGCATAGAACTCGGCGGCCCCGAGTCTCAAAGCCTCGTCGCGCTTGTCGTCCGTGGAGGAGAATACAACCACCTCGCAGCCCATCTTGGACGCGAATTGGATGGCTAGATGGCCTAGCCCGCCAAGCCCGACGATACCGACTCGTTCGTATGGCTTGCACTGATCTACGAGAGGAACCCATACCGTACCGCCGCCACCTGCGATGAGAATTAGTCTGGGGCCCGTCAGGGTGCGGGGAGGGACGTACACATCAGAGGTGCAGCGTCAGCAGCAGACAAAGCATCGGGGATATTGAAAAGCCACTGCTCCTTGCGAACTGCGTGACTGCACACGGATCCATGCGTGTCATATCCATCAACGCCATACATTTTGGGTGTTAAGCAGTACGCGTCCTTGCCAGACATGCAATACGAGCAGTTGCCACAGGTTTCGTTGGCTGGGCCCCAGCCAACTCGGTCCCCGACTTTCAGCCGCGTGCAGGCCGAGCCAGCTTGCTCGATAATTCCGATTCCTGTTGAAACCATCAGAACTACGCTCTAAAGTGTATGCAGGGATGAGTTATACCTTCGTGTCCCAGAACCAGAGGCAGCTTGAGCATGTGGATGTCACTTCCGCAGAGCCCGCTGTGGGTGACCCGGACGAGCACCTCGTCGGGTTGGATCTCGGGAAGAACGAAAGAGGTTTCGACGACGTCACCGGAGGTGGATCCGCGGAACTGGGTTGCAGTGACCATTTTAGGTTGCGATTTGGGGTTCAAAGCGAGAGATATAGAATGTTTGATTAATTTTTAAGTTGAATTGACCTTGCTGTGAGGACTTACAGGATGTATATATCCCTCAAGTCACTCTAATTGTTATCTATGGTTACCTGGTACCATGTCGCACCATTTTTATCAGAAGAGCGACTAATATCGGATGATAGACATAGTAATGTCATTGGGAAGGACAAGTGCTACTTGGATTTGCTTATTATCTCGGGAGGGTAGCGATGTCACTCCGGTATTGGCTCCCCCCCAGAACGCTAAAACCAATCCCTTTCCGGATACGATTGTAAGCAGTGGCGAATCCCAGAATACACCAATCAAACATAGAAATATTGGGGTGAAGTAATTAGAATGCCCCCGCAAATTATCACCATGCTGACATTACATTGACCACGTACCTGCGGGGGTATCGGATTTAGAGATCCCTACCGGTAAGCCCACTGTAGTGTCAATCCAGACCCACCCGGTAGCACTGAAAAGCTATATGTGGAAGCGTAATGTGATAGTTGTGCGTCTGGAAGATATGCTATTCCCAAGCGGATCTTTTCTTTCCTATCTCATGACTGCTACACGCGCATATCATATTCCATTTTGAGGACAAGTACAAGTGGAGTACTCTGCATACGGGTAACCGGATCTTCAGACTTTTCGTTGCTTTTTTTTGGAGATGATAATAAGCAGCTGACTGCCCAGGTTCTTAATTCCGCTAATGTCCACAATCTTCGTGATCAGATGCCGAGGTTGGAAATTTGATTGGAGGGAGACAATAACATGATTACTGTCTACCAACCAGTATCTAAAAAACAGGGACACAATAGTATCTGATGTGAAATACCATTTACAGTTAGTCTAGTTAGAGCTGGCTATACGCTTCTATCTTACCGTTTACATCATGTTGTTTTGCATTGTTGTAGTTTCCATGACAGTATTAGACAGCGTACTATGGATGATATTTTTACAGCCTTAGTAGTGATCATTATTTGTTGATAAGGTGTCAACTTTGAGCATTCTCATCCTCGAAATGGAGCAATTTCATGAGGCAGATAATTTTGAAGGAATGCATGCACTGGTGATTTGTGACCATCCTCACCCAACCCCGGCCCCCCTCCACGCCTTTCTTGCAAATATATTAAACAGCTCTTCCCCAGGGTTAATCACAATAATCACGACCGTCACAAGAAAATCGAACCCCGATATCTGTCGCTAATTCGTCTGGTTGGCATCTCCAAATGCGAGTTTCAGCATTTAGTGTCAGATGTGGGTCCGATGATGACAGGACCCAGGAGTTAATCCAAAGGCCGGGCCAACTGGCTGATCGAAGCCACCAACCCAACATCAATGAAAAAACTCAAACAATAAATATTGTAAAGGTCATACAACAGCCTTTAATTTAGCATCACCCACTCAGAAGAAACACTCAATTTCGCCAATGTCCAACGCAGACCTGATGTCCAACCCTCATGGACTAGTCTTCGGTGGCAACGGGCGCGTCGCCCGAGCCATGACAAAACTCATGGTATCCCGATCATGGCAAGTCACCAGCGTGGTCCGGAACCTCCACCGCCACGAGAAGGATATTCTGCGTTTAGCTGCTAGCGATCAAGCAGACCGTCTCAGCGTCATCAACTGCAATTTACAGACAATCCGGACCTCCGATGATGCACTGCAACTCCTCGAGAAGGTCCGACCTAGCTGTGTCGTGTTCGCGGCAGGTGAGCGATATGATACGTGAAAATATCCTTCCTATCGTGAATTAAAAAAGTCTCTCACTAGGCTCTTTCTCCGACCCATATAAAATTGACCGCGACGTCGCACAACGAATCATCAAAGCAGCCAGCCACGCCGACTACGTGCGCAAGTTCCTCATCATCTCATTTCCTGCTTCGCGACGACAACCCGCGCCCTGGTGGAATCAAAAAGATATACGGCAATATATTGCCGAGTCGGAATCGTATCCCGATATTAAGGATGCCAAGTTGCAGGCAGATGAATATCTGGTTGCGGCTGCCCGGCAGCGTGAGCTGCTTGGTGGACCGAGATTGCAGGCTATTAGTTTGCGACCGAGTTGGTTGCTTACGAGCTCGGCGACGGGGAGAGTGAAGCTTGGGAGGACGCAGGCGGTGGGTAAGGTTACTATTGGAGATGTTGCGTCTGTTGCTGTGGAGATGCTGGGTCGGGATGATGTTGGTGGGTGGTTTGATCTTGTGGAGGGGCGTGAGGGGGTTGAGCGGGCTGTGGATAGGGTGGTGAGTGAGGGGATTGATTGTATTGAGGGGGGGGATTTGGAACGCATTTATGGGATTGCGTTGGATTAAGGGAGTGATGGAATGTAAATATAAATCTTGACATTATTTGCCACGTTGTGCAGAGTCCGCTTACGCGGGAATGCTCTCAACCACACGGGAGTAATCCACACCACTGCCACGCTTCGCGACACCACCCTGCGCCAGCGCAATCGTGCCCTTCGCGTCAACCGCCGCAGAGAACGCTGCTGTTGAGAAGGGTGAGGCGAGCAGACAGCCCGACAAGCTGAAGCTCAGCGCGCAGAATCCGCTTTCAACGTCGTACGCATCCCTCGCGTAGTTCCGGAACGGCACCTTGATAGTGACGGGCTGGGAGGGATTCTTTCCCTGGAACTCCATATCGAAGAATAGATCTTCGGGGATGGAGTCGCAGGAGCCCGGCCACGCGAGCTCTCCATCTGGGGTGGTGGCAGCGCCCGTCGCGAGCTCGAACGCAGTCTGGTTGCCGATCGGGAGAGAGTCCATGCTGGTACCGGAGTCGATTTGACACGGGGATCCCAAAGCTGCTGCCACATCGGATAGGACGGTGCCGTTCACGGAGATGGTCGGGGGAGGGACGAAGTACCCGACCGAGGCAGTGTCGGGTCGGGATGGGTCGGCTGTCTCTGAGACAACTTCCACCAGATCTCCGGAGAACTTGGACAGATCGAGACCACCCATGATCGCGCCTCCGGTGAAGGTGTCGGTGATGCTGTCGGGGGCTTGGTCGAACCACATGCAATGCACGGGGGCGCTGATGGTACCTTGCTGCAGAGGGTCGTGGCGCACATTGGGACCGCTGGGGTTCCATGAGGCGGAGTGTTGTTATGGGGCGACTCCCATGATGCCAAGATCGTAGGGGCCGTTGATACATGTGCCGTTCGTCCCTAGACGCTGCTGCATGTAGTCGACAACGGCGACCTCGAGGTTGGGGATGGTGCTGGATTGGTCAGCCACCGAGGTGAAGGTGAAGGTGTCGTTGATGGCGATGTCGCCTGTCACCAGCTTGGTGAAACCGCCATAGGAAGCAAAGAAGTCGAAGGCCTCGGGCTTGCTGGCGGTGGAGGATTCGGGCCAGTTGTAGTAATCCGTGACTGAGGCATTACAGGGGCCGGGGCAGAACAACGAGGTGCATCCCCAGTTTTCGGTCGAGTTGGGGCCGAAGGTCCAGAAAGTGTCACTGCCCAGGTCGTACACGACTTCGATAGTGGTCTGGTCAATGACGAGGTTGGTCGAGATCTTGTGGTTGGGTCCGCTGTAGAAGTTGAGGGGGAAGTATGCGATAGCTGGTGTGGTTGCTGCCGTATGGGCAGCGAACCCTGCAGTCACAGACAAGGCGGACATTGGGGGACCAATGGGTTGTGTTTAGACGAAGGGGTGATGGTTGAGGTTAAGGGAAGGTGTCTACCGCAGATCTAGGGGTCTTATAGCCCAGAGAGACAAGCATCGCTCAGGGACTCTTCCGACCGATAAAAATAGTGGCATTAAATTGACCTAGCGGGTGGGGTTATTGCTTGAGTGTCTCATTGCTTTGTTGTTTGGCCAGTCAGAGCCAAAAAAAAAGAGGGACTGCAACATCAAAAAGGCTTGTTATTTGGGCCTGCTCATTTAAGGTCCACCTCTCAACGGCTGTGGTGATAGGATGCCGTCGGAACGCCCGAAACAGTGTCTCAGTCCGGCCCGTTGCATTTGAGACAACGGGAAATTATCGGCACCTGGGCGATTGTATGACGACGGCATCTTCCGCCCGAGGCTGGCGTCGGAGGGCTTCCACTTCGGAGTCCTTCCGCAATGAGTAGTGTTCCGACCATTGATGATGATTGGAGAAGTGAGCTCTTTTTCTTCCAGCATGGATGGGAACGGGGATCACATGATGCGTATCAAGCCCTAGAAAAGCCCATGGTCGATATTTCTGTATCTAATCTCGATGACCACGATTCCGAATAATCTCCCCAGAGTTGTGTTAAGTATTAATCAAGGGCATTCTTATAACTCCATGCCTCGATGCCGTGGGAAGACATGGTTCTGTAAGAGCCCTGAAAGCTGTCAGACGGAATGGCACGCCTAAACTCCTGCTATTACAACCAGTAGGAGATGGTAGCCATGTCTCCGCGGACCCATCTGATCAATTGAAGACGTGGATTGACCGGTCATTGATTGTCCCGCATCGGCCAGAAATCATTAGCGAATATCACAGTCCAATTTTGACTTCTTTTATTGGCTACTGCCTACTTTAATAAGAGAGACGAAATAGTGAGGAAAGTGTTTCTAAAGAGTCTGACCCGAAAAGCTGAAAATCCCTACTCTCACAAAATGCGGGGTAAGTCACCCCCAAACACATCCAGGCCTTTTTCGATCCGAGCCTTGTGCTGAGGTCAGCGTCTCTGCATTTCCTGCATGCAGACCCCTGCTAGCCTACCTAAGCGAGCCATCTCACCTCCCCTGATTGCACCAGTTCCAGTGCTTCTGAGACATGCCGGTCTAGCTGCCAGCCAAATAGAAATAACTCACTCTGATGGTCCAGAACACACATGGTGGCGTGTATAGCGCGGTAGTTTCGTGGATCGAGAGAATCAGCCATACTTTGTTTTTCTGGAGATCATCAGCTGAGATGCACGATTATTGTAGGTGCCGGTCTATAAGTACTCAGCCCATTGCCACTCAGATCAAGGGCTGATATTTTCGATTTTCCCTGCTCAAGTCTTCTCTTCCACAACCCTCAACTATTCAGTATATCCTGCCCACGATGACCATCTCCAAGGTACGAACAAAACTTCCCACCCCCAACCCCAGATGGTAACCTAACGCCCCCAGTCCCTCCTCCTCACCTCCTCCCTCGCCGCTGTCACCCTCGCCTATGACTACCCCTACCCCGCCCTTTTCGTCTATAAAGACTACAACTGCTCCCAAATCTCCTGGTCGACTGTGAACCCCGGTCTGGGAAGCTGTTATGGGGGCTACTACAACTACGCTGGATCCTTCCAGATGTTCAACATAGAAGCACCGTACATCTGTGACTCGGGGCTTACCCTGTCGCTCCAAGTGTACAATAGCTCCGGGACGGACTGTGGATCTGATGATGACTTGCTGTTCAGCCAACCGATCACTACAGAGTGTACCGCCGCTGAGGTTGCGAGTCCGGGGCCTTTGGATATGCCTATTTGGTATAGTTTGACGTGTTTGTAAGATCGGTTATTCATAGTGTGGTTTGGTGAGAGGCCGAGGATACGAGAGTTGAGAGGGATTGAAGCGAGGAAAAGTGGTGGTTGAGATTTCTTATGTATATCCCCGGACAAGTTTGATAGTGTACCGCTTGATCATGAGAATGGGTTCTATCAATCCCAAGACCGAAATATCAAGCCCATACTACCACAGGGTATGACGAATAGGATCCCCTGTGCACTCAACCCATCCCTATTCTTTTAAGAAATCCTTTTTCAACCCAGCCATTGAAGGAATGACGCCTTCTTCCTCCAATGTGTCTAACGTCCTCTCAGACGACTCCCAAGTATCCTCGTAACCGGTCCATCCAAGCTTCCTCGCCTTGCTCATGCTGGCAACACACCCCCATTCTCGACCAAGAACAAATGTAAGAAATGCCCACGTGGCGTTGTCCCACACGGCTTGATCCAGATTATATTTGACTTTGAGTTTCTGCCATACTTCCTCGACATCACCACGCTGAGCCCATTTCTGGGGATCGATGAGTAAGTCCAGAACCGGGCGTTGGTTGACAACGGGGGTGTCTACAAGACCAAGGTTACTTGCATGCACAGCAACTGGATTTGCAGTCTTCAATGTCGTTCTCGTACACTGAGACCCACATTCGTGCACCGCGAGAGTCGGATCGAACATATTTTCCGGGATCCGGCACCCGAACCGCTCTGCCAGCCGCGGCCACAGCTCCTGGAACGACTGCAAAGTCTCCATTAATAACGTTGAAGATATTGTTCCCAGCACCTGGGGCCGTAGCCACCCAGAGACAGAATCTCGCGTGCAATTCGGCCGACGTCCAGCAGTTATGGGCAAGATAATTGATTTGGTTTCCCGGGTAGATGAGCCGCGCGCCTGGCAGGGCCTTGCTGACCATACAGTAAAGGGCGAGGCCCGTGACCTCGTTCATGAAGTTGTTTTTCGCATACCCGATGACGTCATTGGGGAGGGTACAGACCCATTCCCAATTTCCGCGCGCAGCTGCCGCCTTCAGGATTTCGACACGGCACAAAGTCTTGAACATGCTTCTCCCCAGCACAAGCATAGAAGACAACCGGTCAGTGGAGATGAATCTCTCAATCCGACTCGCAATCAATTTCACAATGAATCGCGCGACGCCGAAGACTCAGTATGCCTCGTGCATCTAAATAATCGGGCCAGCTGGCGTACCAATCCAGAAACTCAGGAATAGAGTCAAATCGCGGCTTGCGCCCATACAGGACTTGACCACAGTAGGCATCACCCCCGAACTCCATGAAGACGACCCGCCACCCCCACTCCTGGATGTTAGGGGCATCCGGGACATCTTCATCCTCATCCAGGACATCCTCGTCCTCGCCATCATCCGGACGTTGCCTGCAGTACAAATACGCACTATACAACTTGGGATAATGCCCCACATAAGCCTCACCCATCCCAAGCCCCGCCCTGACCTCCATATCGCAATCCGGGCCCGCAATCATCGAAATCTTGTTAATCAGTCATGAGATCTGGTCATCTTCGAGATTGTCCCGCAGCCGCGCGCACTCCTGGCGCACGCGCTCATGGTACCGCTCGCGCTGCTCGCTCGACTCCAGATCCTCTGCCAGGACCATATCCTCCGGCTTGGACATCACATAGAGCCCCACCTCGAACGGGGCTACCCCCGAGCGCCGGAAGTCCGGGTCGATTACCCCTTGCGCGTACCTCAGGAACCGGCCCAGCTCGTCGCACCGCGGGATCGGCCCGGGCGGGTCCTCGCCCTCCGCCGCCGCCCACTCCTCCGCCTGCCGCTGGAATACCTCCTGCAGCGTGTCCAGGTAGATCTGCCGCGCCTCGTCCGTGTATAGCCGCGTCGGATAGACCCCGTCCATGGATAACAGGGGGCTTGCGCTTTCCACTGGGGCCGGGATCTCCGCCAGGCGCTGGTCGTCCGTGTCCAGCGCCTCTAAATTGCACCGGTCCGCCATCCGGAGGATCTTCTCCTGCTCCGTTGCTATACCGCGTGCCTCAATCTCGGCGACGCGGTCCTGGATGAACTGCCGGCTGGCGGCGCCCATGCGCGCGCGGAACTGGTCCAGGGCCTGCTGCATCGTGGCGTCTGCGTCGGACGCAGTGGCCATTGCTGGCGGTGGATTGGTGCTGGTCTGTTCGACCATTTGCCTTTAATAAAGACAAGTGATGTATTAGTAGGTTGTGGCCTTTGAATTTTCTTTTCCATTTTTTGCAGAGATGGGAGGTGGTTAGGACATCGCGGGAGAGAAGGGAGCACCGGATAGGCTCCTACCACACCAACCAGGCGGTAGCCTAGCCGGAGAGAAAATTACTGCCCGGAAGGAGGGCAAATTAAGCACGTGGTGACGACACTCTTCCACAATTAATGTTGTTGTTTTCTTATTGTTATTTAGTTTCTGATTCCAAGCGCCTATCATGACACTAGCTGTCTTTCAGGAGGAATAGATTTTTGCTAGCGATGAGGTTAATGTTGGGGTATGTCCAGTTGTGCGGACTCTTGAGGCAGGCCGGGCAACGGCTTCCTCCGGCAGAGCTTCTCCCTCGACGTTACTACCCAAGGTCGGATCACGCTTCCATCGATAGTAAGGCTATCAATATAAGCCAGCTCTTGGTGACGATCCAGGTAGGCCTAATATCAGTCAGGATGACGTGGAATCTGGTAAGCAAGCTCAAGGAGAAAAATATACTAGATTGGTGTTTGTTGGTAGGTGGAGGTCTAAAGGTATTTGGGAGGCCTATACGGTGCTGTGGGCGATTAACCATACATGTATTCACCGGGGCAGCCCTGGGAATCTTCCAAGGTAGATAATTCTGGTTCGAAACAAAAAGGAATATTTGTGTCGGTACAAATTATATTAATACAGAAGCAGTAAGTCTATATTGTGCCATCCTAGACCAGATATCTCCAATCCGTGCCATCCCCCGCAATGGATGACCAGACTACTCCAACCAAACAGGAAATCGCACTCTCCACAAGTACTGTCGCACCATCTTCACCGCCGGCCAATCCTGGCGCTCGCGCGCACAGTAATCAGCCCAGCGGAACAGACGTTCCACCACGGGCCACGGCTCGCGTCGAGCCTCCAGTGCCTGGAAGACCATCTCATCCACAGCAGCGTGCTCACCGACGAGGCCGATAAAGCTGTATTGCGTGGCTTGCAGGGGGGTCTGCGGCGGCAACAGGTCAGCCCCCCGATCGAGCAGCATACCCGCCCGCCATGGTGTTGATGAATGGGGCCGAGAGATCAGTCAGCTTGGGCGGATTATAGGTCTGACAGGTCTGTACGGCGAGCGGGGGAGTGGTGGCGACGAATATCGGGCACATAAATGGCCGATATCGATGTAGAAGCCGCTTCGCAGGCCTGGGTACTCCATCGAGAGAATAGCCAATGTCTGGGATTGCAGGGTATCGCTGGGATACTTTTTGGCGAGGCCCGGCATGAGTTGGAGATGTCCGAAGATGGGGTCATAGGATGGTATTGGCTACAGGTGGGTATTTGAAATCAATGAGGGATATGAGGGGTATTCGCGCACTATCCCTTGTTGCTTGAGCCGGTAAAAGGGCAGTCACACCTTCAGTACATTGTAGAAGCACGAGGTGAGGCACACCGCCGCCGTGGTGATGACCATGCGGCCCCCGAGGCCTTCCGCGTGGACGTTGGGACCGTGCATTCGGGAGGAATGATTGGATGCATGGAGGAGTGAGGAAGACGGAGGACGGAGGACGGAGCCGATCAGAGGATGGAAATTAGAGATAAACCCGGTTGAATGACTGGTGAATGTTTTTTTACGGAAAGCCAAGGCTACCTAAATGCTCGGAACAGGACAAAGAACTTCAGCGGGACAGGGGGATAGGTCAACACAGCCGTACAGTGGCTGTTCTTAGGGCTTATATCGAAGCCGGTGCAGGGATGGTGCAGGGCACAGACAGTATAGTCGGATTTCGGGACCAGCCTTATGCTCCGACCTCCGATCGGATACATATATCGCGCACAGTTCCGCGTGGGGATCATCGCGGGGACAAGTGCGGGGTTCATATTACGTTTTTCTTTTCTTGGATGTGAAAAACCCAATCTTTGTTATAGTAGTAAACATTCCAGACTAATTCTTCACCGGATTCTGTGTTCCGTATCGCCTGTTCTAAACACATTCATACTTCAGGCATAAACCCTCACGAGATCTATGTCAGGACACACCTAGGCCATCGCCAACAGTATCTCCCAAAAACCATCATCCAGCCCAGAACAACATCCCTAAGCTTCTTTCCCAAACCCACCTACTCCAACACCGCACAATCATACAAGACCCCCAACGGCGCGACGAGCTCAGTATGATTATACCCCAAATTCAAGGACATGATCTGCCCCACCGTAATCCCATACTCGGTCGCAAAGTCCTGCAGCGTGCCATACGTGAAAGCAAATTCCGTCATCGTGCACGCCGTATTATCGCAAACGGGTATCTTGACCGTCTCGCCCGTCTCCAGCACATCATAGATCCCCGGGTTCAAGGCCGCAATGTACCCCGTCTGAGCGGTAGTGTTGAGAATCGACTCCGCCGTGATGTTGTAGCGCTCGTTGGCTATTTTCTGGATCGTGGCGCCCGGCAGGATGGTGTAGACGTGCGGACCGCCGTAGATGCAGGTGGCGGTCGCGCCGGTGTTGTTGGTGCTGAAGCATGAGGTGTCGTCGGGAAAGGTGGCGCGGGCGGGGATCCGCAGCGGCTCGTCGGCGTAGAGGAAGTTGGGGTCGGCGAGGACGTTAAGCCGCGCGAGGTCGCACGCCCCCACGTTGTATTGGCTGGCGATGCTGTGGATCGTGTCGTTGGCTTGGACGATGTAGGTGGTGTTGCTGGCGGTGACGTCTAGGTTGATGACGGAGCCGGTAGATGGGAGGGCTGAGAGGGTGGTTAGTTTTGGAGGGGTTAAAGGAAGGAAGGGAGGGGAGTGTCTGGAGGCTTACTATCGTAGTCCACCGTGCTGGGCTGGGCAACTACTGCACCGACAAGGGCTGTCGTCCAGGCGAAGAGATTGGATGCGTATGAGAACATAGTGCGTGATGTGGACTAATTGAACGTAAAGAAAAGGGAGGCTTTGGAGCTCACAATGGTTGCTTAAGCTTGATGTGTAAAGTTCCCTGGTCATCTGGGTCTGTAGCCTCTATTTATCCTTTTCACGTATACGCCGTGAAGCTTGTCCACTATGGGTAGAAACCGCAGCATTATTCTTCGTCCGGACCAGGAAAAACTGGCGTGTCATGCGAGTGCAAAAAAGTGGCACCATCCCACTGAATGTAGAATCCGAGGAGGTCATAGCTAAGGGCTCTACAATACGCTATAGGGTACTATATTCTCCGCATTCCTGCCCCACGATATTGTGGCATGCACTATGCACAAGGTGCATCACCCCACAATACGATCGGGCGAGAGTTCCCCATGGGGAAGAGTGGAGTGATCTCGTTGCGGTTGGTCTTGATCTTGTCCCACATCCGGGATATCGAGGATCCTTGAATGCCGGCCGTGTGGGTCAGAAGGTGTCCTAGCCCTTCTGGCACTTCTGGCAACTCTAGCCATGGGGGGCTGATGTGGGTGGGTGTTTTCCGTATACTCACAGACTTTGAAGCTGGGGAGATAAGAAGTTTCCAGGTATGTGATCTACCCCCCTCTTTACTAACGAGTAATTTCTCACGGCTTATGCCTTTTGACTGAATGTTTTGTAAGCTCTACGAGGACGGTTGGGACAAAGCTCCAAGGATGTTGGAGCGATGATGGTAAAAGTTCTCTGATGGCAATCAGCGTGGAGTGGCATAATCGTGCAGGATACTATTATAATTCATCGTCCTATTGGCAAGCAACCAAACATGATCCGAGCCGTCTTCAAATCCGCCAAATCCGATATCGGATGACATACATAATTCCACCAAACGGAATCGCTCCCAACCGTAATCTTGCACTCTCTGCCCCACGTGCACAGATAGCCGTCTGCAAACTTGCACGGAGCTGGCATCCAGTAAGTGACCACCACCCGGTCGGTCCGCCCCAATAGGAGTGAGTAGACAAAGGTCACATCGCAGTCGGCGAATATGGCTTTCGGCCTTAGTTGTATTCCCGCTGAATGCCCGACAAGGTTCAGTGGAGACTCTGAGCTGTTCTCGCAAACTGCCCCCGGTTCGGGTTTAGTCAGGAAGGAAAATCCCCCGCTTCCCCGCGGCGAACCTCATCTAATCTACCATGATCTTATCAATGCAAGGCACTGCATGGCGGTTTTTCTTAGCAGGTATGCAGCGATCAGTCGGACAAAAGACTGATGGATGGACGGTAATTTGTACGCCTGACTGACACTTGAGGTGGAAAATTGAAATATCAAAACCATAATTGCACATAAATTGTTCGAGTCTTATATTAACTCCCTTGTACTATCATACATTATTCATAACTATAAAACAAGCTCACAAAATCCAAGTCCATCCTCCCCTGTTAAGCTAGATTCATTGACAGCTTAAATCATCATAAAGACAACCATTCCCGCCATGGCGACAACAGACCCCACACCCGCTCTCAGCGAAGTACCCATGCTAGAAGACGTCGAGGACGAAGTCGCCTGGGCCGACTCGACGGCGCTCAACGACGGCGTCGGCAGGTAAGCCGCCGGGGTGGCGTCATCGGTGGTCCCATTCCAGCAATAACGTTGGAAGCACTTCGTGCAAGCCTCCGGGACGGTAGTGCCAGTGCGGTTCAACGAGCGACTGAGCACCGCGCAACCCACACAAGTCGACCAGTCCTCGTCGAGCGTGCCGTTCGCCTGAGTCGCAACGTTGTAACCATTGGCGATGATCGCATCACGCTGGGTATCGTTGAAGGAACCATCTGTGAGCGAGTAGTTCGAGCTAAAGGTGATAGGATGGTTGGGCAGGTAAACGACCAAGGGTGTCGGCGTGGTCAGACTGGAGGCGTTGCAGCCGAAGAAAGTCGGACGAGCGTTCAGACCGTAGTTGAGGAAGGTGTCGAGGTCGGGGATCTCAGGGAAGGAGGTGTCGTTGGCGATGTTGAGGAGCGTGCGGTTGTAGGTTGCGATCAGGGATGAGCCGGTCGGCCAGTAGTCGTAGGACTCGGAGCCGAGGGAGTCGACGGCGAAGATCACGTCGACGCTGCGCTTTTGCTGGATGAGAGGGTACAGGGGGATGTTCTGGCTGGTTTCACCTCCGTCTTGCACGATCAGATTGGTGGTTTGGGCGAATGGGGAGGTGGCGGTGTTGTACTGGTAGAAGGGGTTCGGGTCGTAGGCTGCTGGTCCGCTGACGGTGGAGTTTGTGGAGCTGGAGGCGTTGTAGAAGTCCTGGATGGCGATTTTCAAAAACTCCACCATGGTGCTGTTTGGCTCGGCGGCTTCATACGCCTCGAGAGCATATCCCAGATAGTAAAGGATGTCACGTCCCTTCTCGTTCCAGATATCGCTTGACGTGCCTGTGATGAACCCCGCATTGTCGAAACCACGGACGCAGGTGTCGTTCTCTGGCACGACACCGTCGACGAATCGAGTACCGAGATACTCCAGGGGTGCGAAGCCGTAGATATCGTCGTCGTAGGTACCCCACTCCCAAGGCGTGGTCTCGTAGATTGGATATGTTGCCGGGGAGCTTGACAAGCTTTCGGTGCTTTCGTGGTTGCCAGTCATGACCACCAGAGGCATCGGCATATCGGCACTCTGGAAGGAATCGGTCTTGGCAATCGAGGACCAGGTGTAGTCAACCCCACCGTCGGTGGCATTGAAGAAGTTGTATCCCTGGATACGGCCCCTATGGGAATATGTCAGGATAATTCCTCGCCTCGGGGGAGCAGATAAGCTTACCAGAAATCTGCGTCACCAGTCCTAAATCCAGCCTCCCGCTTGCTCTTAACTTGAGCCGAGATTTCTCCCCAGAATTCGGTGTGTGACATCCTCTCAGGACCAAAGATAATCTCGTCTGAGTTAAAATCCCAAAGGTTCTCCTGTAGATTAGAGACCGTCGTGAAGTTATTGATGTAGATAGAACCAAGGGCCCAAGAGCCACCGCTCAGGGCAGCGAAATAGGTAGCTGACTGCAGCAGACCACCGAGCTGGCCTTGGGCCGTTGATCCTTCCGTGCGTTCATCAAAGGCCTTGATGGCACCTCCTCCATTCAGACACGCGACAAGACCACCGCCCGAGATGCCAATCGCGACATTAGGTAGGTCGCTGCCCGAGTTGTTCCCAATATAGCTCACGGCATCGAAGTCTTCGATCTCGATATGCCCGAAGAAGTCTTTCAGGGCGGACTGGGTCTTCTCGCGGCGAGTTTTGAGCCATGCTGTCTCATTGGAAGACAGTCCGGAGCCAGGTCGAATTGTCGGCCGGCTCGATGGACAGGTAACATGAGCTGGGGCATAGCCGTTTGGTGCATCTGGGAGAGCACGGGGCTTGGCATTCACGGTTCGTGAGGCGAATTCTTTTTTGACGGAGATGGCTCCAGCATTGGTAACTAAGATTAAACATTGTGAGCACTTTGTGTATAACCAGTAGAAAAAGGGCTTCTCGGCGACATACAGTCTATGATGTTCAGGGACACCAAGCCCAGGAGTACGGAGGTCTTCATGGCACGCCGCTAATTCAATAAACAAGAAGGAGATGCTGCGCCTTGGAAGACAAAGTCTTTTATTGTGCCGAGAATTGTATCTGAATCTTGGGAAAGGTCGGGCTATTTATGCTCTCCGCCCAGTTTCAATACCCGGTCACAGCTAAGTAGCGACCCGACTAGAGCCGCCTTGCGGCGTTGAATGAGGCTCTCACACCGACTATCGTATGAAAGATGGAGGGGAACGGAATGTGATGTGGAGTCTGAGGCTACCAGGGCGCAAGCAGCCCCAGCACAGGTAGAAGATTCTATCCCCGATTGGGATCGGGGTTAGTCTCGATCTGGTATGTGGCTCGGGATCATCGGGCTGGGGTGGATCTTGTTTGGGGGCCAGGATGGCGTGGGGCTTGGCGCACTAGCCTGGATGAGGCCAGCAATTTGCCGTATCACATCCACACATCGGCACAGCCTCATATTTCCCTCCCAATCATCCCGGACAGAGTCAATCCCTGTCAGTAGATCGAACGAGCAGGATGACCTGGGGAGCGAAGTGAGGTGCTGCAAACGGCACGTCATCAGGTACAGTTCTACAGGGTTCCTGGCTGGGACCTTTCCCACCATCGGGAAAGAATACATGTGGCGCAGGCACGATAAGCGGGAGACACGGACCCACATCACGGAACTGGGTTCCGATGCGAGGAAGCTGTCTGTCTTTTGTTTTCCTCGCGCTACGTCTGGGATCTGGAGTTCACTACGGAGTAGAGCTGTTCTTAATATTGAATAACTATCTAGCGTATAAAGTCTAGACAAGTTTCCTAGTCACTGGCGGGAGACCAGCTGGCTGCCCGATTAAACATGGACTCGCTCACCAGGTCCGCTCCGGGAATCACACTGGCTGGGTTTTTCTGCCTTAGTAGCTGCGACATGCCAACCGCCTGCTGAATGCCCGTAAGGTTTCCAATTTGGTCGAGAATATGCGTAGTCCATTCTTTGGCCGGAGATCCTGGAGCTGCGCATCGGCCTGCAATAAATAGAGGCCACATCACCCGGTAGATGCTTCCAAAGCCCACTTCTCCGGATATGAAATAATAGGGAACACTATCACAGATGTCACATGCCATGAGATCAATAATGCGAGCAGACTGAGATACGATCTGCTGATATTGTGGACTATATTGTAGCCCCAGCCAGCGCAGGGCCATGTTCCTAATCATCTCATTCAGGACGATGCGCGTTTGGCGATAGTTATTCCACATTGTGACGATGGAGACACTGTGGTAAATGTGATATCTCCCATCATAGATTGGGGGGTAGGTGAATTTTGGTAAATGGGAAGGTGGGTCATCGATGATGGTATAGGACCACGCAGGAGTCAGCGATGTAGTCCACGCCTGTAGACTGGCGTCGAGCAGAAGAGATTTCTCAATCAATAACTGTTGCCTCCCGAGGTCGTTGTGGAGGTGCGCTTCATCAACTTCGATCGCTATATTGCTCATCTCGATGAGCAGACCGTAGAGGGTTTCAATTGGCCGCGTATGCTCGTTTCGCTTGGACATTGAGATCTTGGACAATGCCGCAATCGTGGGGGAATTGTGGATCCTGGACCCCAGTCTGAAAAAGACATTGCTGATTGCCTGCAGATAATGCATTAGGTAAAAAGTCAAAAAGCTTCCATAGAGGGGATGGCTTACATTCTGGAAGCGTACAACCGTAAATAACTCTAGCCCTACAGGCGAGTTTAACTGCTTTTCACCTCGCAGTTCGAGGAGCCTGGCTGCTCCGTGGGCATGATTTTTCCAGCCACCGCTCATTCCCGTGGGTCGTGATGTGATTAGCTGAAAGGATTGATCAGTGTATGTTGCTTGGACGAAGATGTTGCAGCTTGTAAGGATAGTGTTACCTCATACAAGCCCAGCAATAACACCGCCCCTAGGGTGGAGTCCGATGTTGCCGTTTTTGGATTTCGTAAAGCGCAATTCGTAGCACACAATCCAATACTATATTCTTGCCTGGCCAGGCTTTTCAAGTGCGGCATGCTCGTCATACCTAACAGCCCTATGGCCTTGGCTGAGGCTTTTAGCGCAGGTGAGGGGTCATTCTTCATTAGGCTTGGCAAAAAAGCAAGCAAGCCACGATGCTGGTCAGTGCCGATATAGTAGGGGATGACATAAGTCATGGCTCGCTGGTCGTCCGAGATGAGCGAATAGATTACGGGTGGTGTCGAGGGCGACTCTTGGGCGGGCAGCGTTTTGGTGGGACCGCGGCCGGCCCTAGATCGGGCTTGAGCTTTGGACGCAACTTCCGCGCTCTGATCATAGAACCTCAAGGTATCTGGATCTCGATATCCGGAGCACACTTGATCCACTCGCAAGCACTGTGCACATGATGGCCGACGTCGGTCGCACTGCATGCTGTTGGCCAACCATGTTTCAATATCTAGACGTGTTGACTTACTCGCAGCCGTCGTTTGCGGCACAACGCACAGCCCGTACTGATCTTCCCTCTGTACATGATCAAGATGTAATTCCTAAAGAGGCAACAAGTTCGCAGGAGGGAGTTTTGATGCGTTGCGGGAGGCTGTGCCCTTCAAATAAAAAGGGCCTAGATGATCGGAAATCAGTCCCACAAGCTACCATGCAAGAACACTGGCCCACTGCGTAGCATTCGTAAGCCGCTGGGCCCCCGTTTCTAAGCAACAGCTTACGTCATTTTCTTAGGGGTCGGCGGTGGGGGCCAAGAAACCTACCGAGCCGACCAATGGGGTGGGAGAGTTACCCACATTTGGAATGAATAGGGTCCTTACCTTACCCTTTAGACCACACGTGGGAATGATCATGATGACATGTAAGCATTAGGCGCTGTCGCAATCCTAAAAGCCGTGGGTGTGTGCACTGTGCACTGTGCAAACAGTCGCGAACAATTGATTGTGCATTAGCATGTCCGAGTGCCGTCGCAAGGCTCTCTCTCACACTAAACCATACCAGGTAACCAGCTCCAAACAGCTAAGATCCACATTCGAAACCAGGCTTCGGTTGGACCGAAGGCTCTCACACTAAACCAACTCAGGTAACCAGAGTGAACTCCGTAGTACGGAGTACTCCGTACTGGGATCCACATCCATCATCGCGCTTCGCTTAGATAGATAGACTGGGGACAAGCGGTAAGTTGCCTCGTCGGGCTAATGGGTTCGGAGATTTCTCTAAGCCTTAAAATGTTGAGTTCGGGATGAATTTGGTCCGCAGCAGTTGCTCTTATCAGGCTGTCCCATCTCTGATCATGGGCAGTTGCTGAGGCAGTGATTGTAAAGTTGGTGTGACTTTGCCCTCAATTCAGACATTTATTCTGTGGCTGCTTCTGCTCGTTGTAGTTCGGGGCAAGCGGTACCCACATTCAAATGTTGAGCAATCGGTACTCGGCTAACAGATTTAGGAGTTTTTCTTTAAGAAAATAGGAATCTGCGATGCAGCAGTCCCCACAGTACTCTATAGAATGGGGAAACCGGAAATGCAGAGCATTTGCTTGTGTTAATTTAAAGTGAGTGAGATTTCAAAACAAAGCATCGCCCCCAAGGCCCGAGCATGTTGCTCGATTGCGATTAGCGCTCTTGGTTGGTCGCGCTAGGTCTCACTCTTGTCGATTCGGTATCTCCAGGGCTGAAAGCCTAACGGAATGCCTTGTCTCAAGCGGCTAGTTTGGCTACGGACTAGTCTCTGTCAAGAGGCTTATCTGTTGAGAGAAATGATTTTTTTTGCATTCAATATGTGAATTTTAAGGTTTGAAAACGAAGCCCTGAGGCAAAATAGGGCACCCACACATGGGAGACGAACACCCAGCAGTGTATAAGTAGGTCGATTTCCCAGTCGTGAACGTCGCATACAACAGGATTTTATATCGTCTTGCATCTCATTCAATCCCCCGTCTTCCTTTCCACTTAATTCATAAACACTGCGAAAATGGGAAAGGTAACCTATTCAGATGGGATTTCAATCCTTCAGTTGATTGTGTTCCCCTTTCTCTTCGCTTCTTCCATCTACATTTGGAAACGAACGGGATGGAGAGCCGGTGGTCATACCTGGCGATTTGCTGTCATCCTATCTCTGCTTCGCATAGTCGGCAGCATATGCACCCTGGCCCAGCTCAGTTTCACCTCGACCAATCTCCAAATTGCCGCGACAGTGTGCAACTTGATTGGTATTGCACCCCAGTCACTTCTGTACATGGGCCTGTTACAACAAATGTGAGTTAAAGACGATGAATACCACTCCGATTGGCAAGTAGATGCTAACAGGTGTGCTTTTCCAGTGACGTCGAATACCGAATCCCCCCCAAGCCCCTGAAATCATTGTCGCTTATTTCCTTGATCGCCCTCATTATCGCGATTGTCGGAGTCGACAAGACCGAAAAGACGGGCAACATCAACGCACTCCTCAAGGCCGCCATGATCATCTTCCTTATCGTCTTTGCCGTCATCATGGCGGCTACCGCTTGGCTATTCAATGAGATAAAAGGCACATTGCGCCGATTCCAGAAAAAGCTGTTCATTGGAATTTCCCTTTCTGCTCCGTTCTATGCAGTCCGCTTGATCTATGCGGCGATCGCCGATTTGGGTCATTATGAGATTTTCCAGTCCTCCCTCAGCAGCAACCCTTCCGATAGCAGTCTTACACTCTATTTATGCATGTCTGTGTTGGAGGAGATGATCGCCCTGGCCATTGCTGTGGCCGTTGGATGGTCCGCTATGCTGGAGAGAGATTTTGCTACCCCGGGAGCTGCAGGTCCTCGATATTCTGAGCAGGAGCAGAAGCCTGACGATGTATGATCTGGTGGATTCTCAGTGAGCTATAGACTACAGTTACGAATGTTATTTTATTTTGTTTAAATCGAATGGTTTTTTTTTGACCCAGCCGAACCTGGATATTTGTTCCGCTGAGAAAAACATGTCCGATTTCCTTGCAATTGAGCCGATACCATACTGTGTATAAATATAGGCCCAGTGATGTTCCTGTTCAACAGCCAGAAATAGTATAGTGCCATTTTGTGTCCGGCTTGCCAAGGCGGCCCGATCGCCATCCCGCCAAGGGTGATGGTCCACAAAAATATATCTTGGAGGCCGGGAAATCATACATCTGCTTGAAACATTCTTCTGGATTTAGCTGGATAGGTCATCCATGTAAAATACAGCTTTTAGTTGAAACAGCCAACTGTGGGGACAATGTCTACCACCCGGAATTGACACTGATGTTGCTGGATTCGAAATGCGGGGTAATCTCTCTCTGGGAGGTACCGAACCTGCGCCGGTGAGGATCTATAGGGCTCATGAATATTCGAGTTGAGTCTTTGGGGCTTTCTTCTTGTTGTTGATTTTGAAGTCTTGCCTTGTTTTCGAAAGAAATATTGCATTCAATGGACTATTAAGGGGGGGGACAAAGAAAGAAACGCAATACCTACTAATCGTATAATTCATTACGTTGCTCTTCAAAACATCCAGGGTTGCTTCAGTTCCTGGGAACCTCGATAGTCTGCGAACCATGCCCAAGAAAGCTACTTACATGCTTGGAAGACACCATCGCTATTTGCGGTCTTGATGCAAGAGACGATCACGTACTTAATGCAGGTGGGGTCAGGACTTCAGTAATTTGATTTTTTTTTTCACGTACTTTGTAGTATCATGTGTGGTGAAACCCCGCACTTGAGATATAATCACCCTCAACTAATGTTCCCCTCACTTCTTATTCAGTAGTCTTTCAAGAAAAGGGCAATACGTGTCACATGATGGCATTCCATGTTATATAAAACCCCCTATGTATAACATTGATCATTATGACATTTAAAAAGGGTTGACCAGATGTATTTATGTCTTTTTTTCGGAGCCTGCCCACCAGACAATCTACCCGTAGCAGGCGAGCTTCATGAGGAAACCGACCGATCCTTGGGCTCAGCTGTTATCCTGTCTCCCGCTGAGAGTCTCCTTGGTGAGGTTAACCCTGTTAGCCATATTTTTCATATGCGACCTCTTCTCCCCCTCATGCTCGATGCTGTCACCAAGTAGCGCCACTCTCACAATTTTCTTATATTACGACCAAGCCTGACTCCGCCACGTCTCACAGGAGAGGCGATAATTCGTTCCCCACAGTGGCCCGGCCCGACCCATCCCTGGATGCCTGCATGTAGTACTCTGTTACACAGGTCATCTCGGCCTATCGGAGTTGGCGGGAGCTTTCATAAGGACCGATTAGCAATTGGCCCAGACCATGCAGCCGAGACCATGTCTCACTCCCGTAAAAGACAACCAGAGGAGGGGTAGTCGCAAGAGACAAGTGTCCTCTAACCCCCATCTGCTGAATTCGTTGTGACACCCAAAGGAGAAGTGCAACAGAAGTCAACCCAAATCAAAGACGCAACTTCTAAAAGCCTCCAGTCGACAACATGTCTGAGCGCGTGGTAAGTCAGACCGATGTTCGTTGGTCTAGTACAAAGTCTGATCGTGAATAGAAAATCTATTATACCTACAAGACGATCGAGGCGTTCGAAAAATTCAAAGACCAAGTCACAGAGTGAGTATAGGGTAAGAGCTTCTCGTGATATTGGATTGAAGTAACTGGGACCTATCCTAGAATCGACAAAGCGGATACAGGCATGGAAGTCTGGATCTGCAATCTGGCGCTGCCTCCTACGTCCTACCCTCCGTGAGTCGTACTGCATGTATTGATTCAGTTCAGTGGGCGACTGACACACTTGATTATATTTGAGTCCGGTGACTCAGGAAGCAATCCAGAAGCTGAAGGCCCTGAGTGATGACATTGTTGCTGAGGTGATTCCAGAAGAATAGGGGTCGGTGTTGACTTCCTCTGAGCTCAGGTGTCAATTCCTTGGAGATCGCCTAGTATTGTCTAGCTAGCTATCTTGAAACTTAAGCTCCTTGGTACAGACCTAACGGTTTATGTGGTTTTCAAAATTCCGTAGTGCTGGCCCTGAGCAGAGAGTGTCACTATCAATGATCTGTAGATCCGTCCCAGGTGAGCGATCAGTAGTTGCATTTCTTGGGGGGGGGGGGGGGGGGGTCTAGCCAGGTCCCAAGCGGCCAGACCAGATCATTCTGGTGGTGGGCTTGACAGACAGGTATAAAGAATCCGACAAAATAGTTAGAGTTCAGTGTCAGTAAGGAACATACATCAAAGAGCAAGTTGTCCGCCACAATCTTGAGAAGAGCCTGTCAGTCAAGGAAAATATCGTTCGTCTTGGCAAATGAATCATTGTTACTGCGGCCGAGGGCGACCCTAATGTCCCGGGTAGTGTCGTGGTGTATGGGACTAGCCGGCAAAGTCAACATCGCTGGCCCCAGGGCTGAGCGCTTGGTGGGCCCTCCACCCTGAGTATATTACCATCTTCATGACATGTCAATCACCATTATGAATCGATGAGTAAATAATTCAGAGTAATTGCACACCACTTTTCTTTCTTCTTGCAGTGTTTGCTCCAATGCGAGAGAGGCTTTGCATACTATTTCTGCTGCCCGGTCCCGATCCTTCTTTCCTTGGTTGTGGGAAATAGTATGGGTTCAGTCTGAGCCAAGTGAGAACGTGTTCGCAGTTCACACCGTCCCGATCGATTTATCTAGCGCCTATTCGCTGGCCTTGACCCACTCAGGCTACCCCGCCTTTCCTCTCTTTCCTATGGACAAGATATCCATATTACGTCCGCAGAATGCCTTTTCTGTCGTGGTCATGCTCACTGGCACTCCTCCAGTCTACACCAACTGGCGAGTAAATAGCAAGCTGATTGTATGATCTAAAATCTCATCCCAGCAAGGGGCGCTTACATACTTCCCTACTGCCACATCCTCCCTGCCACGTCATCTCAACCCTAACCAAGAGCAGTGCTAGGGCAACATATACCCTGTCATTCCAAACACGTGATATAATACTATAAAACGTCTGCCTGCAATGCGGCATAGCAATCCCATTCTTCCTCCTCTCATCACCTCTCGAAACAGAATCCCAACCATGGACCTCAATCCAAAACTTATCCTCCTGCTCCTAGCCGCCCTAGGGCTCGCCGGCATCTCCCTCCGCCGCTACCTCCATACCCGCCAGTTCATTCGCCGCCACAACTGCCAACCCGTCACCCGCACCTTCAACAAAGACCCCTTCTTGGGGCTGGACATCCTCTCCGGCACAATCCGCGCCATCAAAGATCACCAGGTCCTGCAGCGAGGAGCCGCCCTCCACCACATCCACGGCAACACCTTGAAAGCCAAAGAGCTAACGAGCACCATTATCCTGACCATCGAGCCCGAAAACATCAAGACCATCCTCTCGCTCAACTTCACCGACTACAGCCTCGGCCACCGGCTCGAGCCCTTCCGCCCACTGCTCGGCGAAGGCATTTTCAATACCGACGGCGCGCACTGGGCCGAATCCCGCGCTCTGATCCGCCCGTCCTTTGCGCGCGACCAGATCGCCGATCTTACGCTACTGGAGGCGCTCGTTCAGGATCTATTTGCCCTGCTGCCGCGCGACGGTACACGATTGACTCCGCCACGGAATTCCTCTTCGGCCAGTCTATCGGCACGCTGAAGAAGAGTCAGGGGGAACTCGGCTTCGCGGACGCGTTTCAGTATTCCCAGCAGGCCATCCTGACCAGGAGTCTCTTGGGTCCGTTGAATGCGGTGTATCGCGACCGGAAGGCCGAGGAGTGTGATCGGGTCTGTCGCGAGTTCGTGCAAGAGTTTGTGGAAGAGGCTGTGCGGGCTGCGGAGTCGAGATCTGAGAAAGAAAAGGAAACAGGGTCCGAGACGAAGCACAAACGCATCTTCTCGCATGAACTGGCGTCACGCACGTCCGCCAAGGAGCGCATTCGCAATGAGCTGCTTAATGTGCTCCTCGCCGGGCGGGATACCACCGCCAGTCTCCTCGCGAATTTGTTCTTCGTGTTGGCGAAAAACCCCGCTATTTGGGAGAAGCTGCGCGATGAAGTTGCGGTTTTGCAGAATCGGCCGCCCACGTATGATGAGCTGCGCGGATTGAAGTATGTTGAGTATTGTGTCAATGAATGTATGCACCCTCTCCCTTGTCCAGCTCCCGCGGTGCGGCGTTAAACTAATCCGAATAGCCCTCCGCCTCCACCCCGTCGTTCCCCGCAACGGGCGCAAGGCTATCCGGGATACGGTCCTCCCCCTGGGCGGAGGAGACGACGGTCTCTCGCCGGCGTTTGTTCCCAAGGGAACCGTTGTCGCGTATTACACCTACGCCATGCATCGCCGGACGGATATCTACGGCCCGGATGCGGAGGAGTTTCGCCCGGAGCGCTGGGCAGACGGCGCGCTGCGGCCGCGCTGGGGGTATTTGCCATTTAATGGCGGCCCGCGCATCTGCATTGGCCAGCGGTATGCCTTGACGGAGGCGAGCTACGTTCTGGGGCGCATGGTGCAGGAGTTTCGTGAGCTGGAGAGTCGGGATCCGGGCCCTTGGGAGGAGAATCTGTCGCTGACTGTTTGTTCGAGGAATGGGGCTAGAGTTGGGCTTGTTCGTTGAGTTGAGTGGGTGATCCTGGGTATATAGATGTGACCTTTATGTAGATGGAAATGTGTGTGTCGTATTAATATCAAGGGGGGATCATTTTGAGTTGGGGCGTGGCGGATTCTATGAGCGGGGTAAGCTTTTAGCCTGGAGATGGTGCGTTTGCCCTAACTCCCCGGCCGTGCGACGGTAAAGCGGTCGGATTCGCTAGTCCGTCTAGATGGTGGTATCCACTCATTGATAAAGTTTCAGCCTGATTGCTAGCAGTCTCTTTCTTTCTGATCACTGGTACCAGGGGTTGGAATGAGACTTTTAGTTCGAGGGAAGCATCCAATAAATGGCTATTAATGTTATTGTAGACGAGCAAGTACCAACCCTAAACCACCGACAAAACATGCATCTTGCTCGGCTCCACAGCCACTTCCCAATCTTCATCTTCATTGCCATGGCTTGTCACATATGTGTATCCAGCAGCGCTTGACTCTTCACAGATCGAACCATACAAAGTCACAGTACTAGCCTCAGGATCAACATGCAATCTAGCGCTCTGTTTCCCCATCTCTCCGATATAATATGGCTTTTTTGATACTTCTGCGCTGGTGGTCTCTACTTCAGCGGGGCCCGTCTCATCGGTCGAGTTGATGAGGCTCGTCAGTAGCGAATGTGGGTTTGTCCATTTGAGAATCCGGAATTCAGGTTGCAGCTGGAAGAGCAGGTGCGTTTCACCAATCGTGCGTCGGTTTATATTGTCCATGGCAGAAGGCGAGCTGGGGATAAAAGCCCCTACTATCATTGCTGAAGATCCGGGACTAGTTGCATTAGTAGCGAGGATAAGCTGAGGGTTTTGCTCATTTTCCAAAGCCTTGACGACATCAGAAAACGTCAGGCAAGACGTCGACCCCACCGGCCGGAAGGCAATCCGTAAATCATGCGCAGACCTTGCCTGGGCGAAATCGTATAACTCAGGGATGGGCGCGAACAAAGAAACAGCCGCGAGTATAGACGGCGAAACCTCTTCCCCTGCGTCCCCTTCCCCTTCCACCTCCGGCATCGGAAGCCGAAACAAAACAGCCCATAACTGGTGAAACCGCAAGAGCAAATTCGGCTACAATCGTCAGCATATCACCACCAACCCACCCCAACCAAGACCCACTCACCAAAGCATCCATCACCGTCCCCCAAACCTCCTCAGAAGCCGCATCCTCGCCCCCGACCAACCACCCCGCAATCGCCCCCGCCAACGCCTCACCGTGCTTATCAGCCTCATCAAACCCCCCAAAATGGAACCGCCGCCCCCATTTCTTCCGCTGCAATCTCATGCGCAACAGCAAACCCATCAGATCCGATACTTCCCCCCGACTCACCCGATACTGCGTACTCTTGCTCTCGCCCCCAGTACTCCCCCGCAAAACCTTCCGCCCCGTCGCCTCAAGCTGGATCAGCGACGGCGCCAGGTTCACGGAATACGGCTGCGTCGTGGCCAGCACATCTATCACATCGTCCAACACAGACGGGATTCCATCTTGCGGTGCGACTGACGGGGGGATGTCTATCCCCTCTGGGCTCGGGCACTGGTGGCCAATACTCCGGAGTAAGCGGGCGACGCTCCCGCGGTGGAAGAATTCCTCGTCGTGCCGCCAGAAGCAGTCTCCATCTTCTTGTGTGCCGAGGAGGGAGGTCCATTGGTGGACGAGGAGGGCTAGGGCGCGTTCGAAACCGGTCGCGTCGAGTTTGGTTGCGTTTGTGGTTGGGGGTGGTGGGAAGGGGTGGTGGGCGTAGAAGGTGAAGCATTTCCAGAGGAGGGTTAGGGTGGATGGGGAGATGTGCGTGGTTGGGTGGGTGCGGTGGATGTGTGTTGAGAGACTGTTTTGGGTCCAGTCTGGGGTTGGGGTTAGAGTTGGGTTTATGGATAGTGGAATTGGACGGAGGGGTTGAAGTGATCAGGGTGAGGGGGAATAAATACAGCGTTGACGGTCAGCATCCTCGATGCAGGAGGCGTCGAAGATCGTGGATGGGTTGAGGTTGTGGGTTTCTTGGGTGAGTTTTGGCTTTAGGATGCTGTGGAGGTCTTGTTGGATGGATTCTGGGGGGTGGGATTAGTAAGGGGGTGGGAGTGGTGGGGTGGTGGTTGGGGTTGGGGTAGACTGACCTTGTGTGCCGCCGTCGAGATACTCTTTCACTTTTCGTTCGTGAGGTCCAAATTGGACGTTGGTAATGAATTTATCTAGTGCCTGGAGCATCGTGGCGTGGTATACGGTGGCTGGATTGGGGAATCGGGATCGGGTTGGATGAGGAGAGACGGGGACGGCGGGAGGGAACGAGGTCAAATAAATAAAGGGTCCAGCACCGCCTCCACAAGCGCCCCCCTCCGGCCCCCACAGGGCTCGACGGCCAGGGTCTGAACCTTTCTGCCTAACGAAGCGTCATTTTCTTTCTTCGTTACATTCCATGGATTCAACATTGTATTTGCCCCTTTATTTCTCATTCAACAAGTCCATATCTATTTCTGCCACGCTGACCCGTACACACCCGTCACCAGAACAATGTTCACCATACAACTAAGTCTCAGCAAGACTACCACAAGTCCATACCAATCACTTTGCGATATCCGAGTACAGCCGATTAGCGAACGTCCCACAGTTATTCGTGGTATAACTGTACGGGCCCATGGTATCCGCGAGCGTGGTACCCCTCGCGGCTACAATCTCATGAGTCAACCCCTGCCGAATAGACCCCATGTTAGTGAAGGTGAGATGCTTCTTGTCATTGTCCCAGGTATCCTTGGAGTCGCCCCGATCGATGAACTTGATCTTCTTCACGTTGCCGACCTGTTGGGCGCGAATGTCATACACGTAGCCCTTATAATCGCGAGTGATGGTTTCGAGGACCTTGGTCACCTTGCCGTGCTTGTCCTTCTCTTCTTTGGACTTGCTGGTCACAGAAACGTAGCCGGCGATGAGTTGGTAGTGCTCCGAGACGGGGATGGCGCCGCTGGGTGGCCATGCTGGATGAGACGGTGGTTGTTAGTGATGAAGGGGTCTTGGTTGAGGGATATCTATGACGTACCGGCTTCAATAGCCCAGCCTTGTCCGTTGGTCCACTTGCTCTGCTTGGCATGCTCATTCAGCGTCTTGAATTTCTTGCTGTCGACGTAGACGGTCTTGGTCGGGGTTGCAGCACGCTTGGCGGGGGTCTCAGGTTCGGTGGTAGTTGGAGTTGCTGCGTATTTCGGGTCGCCGTTGAGGTCGACGGTGATCTCGGGGAGAGAGGAGTTGAAGCCAGAGGGAGTCGTTCCGGCTTCCCACACTCCCGGCAAGAACAGGTCAAGCAGAGCCCAACTGGTTTCTTCCTCTTGGTCGGAGGGGCAGAACTAAGTGGGAGGTTTGTTAGATGGTGTCTCTGACGGTTGGTGTGAGCAAGGACGGATTGAAAAAAAAGAAACTTACCCAGCAGTCGGGCCCTCCGACGACCGGAATCGAGGTGGGCTTGGTGTTGCCTGCGCTGATCTCAATGTGCGTGTTGGTCGCAATACCATTCACGGCGGAGGCAGAAACCGTGACGGCAGAGTAATGTGGGAGGGGAATGTTGTCAAAAAACGACAGGGTGGTCGCAGGCAGCGCTGCTCCGGATACATCGGGGGCCAGCAAGGCCGTGGCCACAAGCAGGAGTTTGTCCATCATGATGGAGAGTAAGGAAAGTAACGAGTGACTGGGTTTAATTCAGTGAAGAGAAAGACTGTGGTGCGATATTGTCAAGTAGAGAGCTGGTGCATGAACTCTGAGGGCAATCCAGAGGGCATTTTATATTCTGCGAAATAAGAGCGATTCTTACGAGGGCTTTCCCGGAGGGTAATTCGGCCGAACACAGCCCTGCAGGAGCTGAAGGAACTCAAGGAACGTTGGATGCCTACTTGGTGTGTGATCAGCCCTGTGTCGTGATCATACAGGGTCCATTCGGCCCCAAGGATGTGAATCAGTCAGATATTAGGGCCGAGGCGCAGCCACATGGGTTCGCGGGTAAGTATGTAGGGCAGGGGAGGCTTGCCCACGCCAAGCTAGGGTTGGCCCCAGATCTGCAGGGTTCTCTCTGTTGAAACATGGGGGCGACATATCTGGGCCGGGAGGGGCATCTCCGGAATTTTCCGTTGTGTTGGATTTAATTATCACTTTTTAGCCCCGGTAGGATGGCTCCTATTCCATCCAAGCCAGGCAGATTTTGCCCTTTGGTTGTAGTGACATTGCACCCTTTCAGTGTGGGTAGAAGACCTCTTTCCCGTAGAAATGATTATACGTGACAAATAAATCAATCTCAGGCGACTGCATAAAACTAGGAAGAAAAATTGAAGGATAAATTAATTACCGTGCCGATGGATGAAACGATTGCTAGAGATATTATCCCCGATCACAGTTTCCTTTAGGGTCGGCCGCTGCGGATCATGTCCAAATATTTGTAACCAGTTGGTTCGCTTCCTTCGTTAAAAGAGCCCGATGCTACATGAATTTGCTTTTCCCACACCAAAGTTGCCCGCGACTCCTGCTCTCGCATCCGCAACCAGCCTGTTCTTCCCTCCAAAAACAAACCCCAATTTCCAAAGCTGTTGAAGCTATGACAGCCCAGTACCGTCAAACATATGTACTCCGTATATTATAACTCCCATGAATGATGAATTTCGACCCCTATTCCCCAAACTCACCCGCCCCCCACAATCAAAACCCACCCGTACACTCCCTAACCAGCCTCTCAATCTCCCGCCCAACACGCATCGCATCCGCCCGACTCTCGCACGACACGACCAAGAAATACGCAATGAAATTCCCGTATACTTGTCCCGTACTCGGATCAAGAACTTCCTCGCCGTCTTCCATCAGATTCGCACATTTGACAACATGAGCACCAAGTGCTTGCTGCTGTAACACTGTCGAACAGATATCTCCGAAAGTATAAACCCCTCCTTTTTGGGCTGAGACGAAGAGCAACTGCATGTGGTATTGCGGTCCGCCAATGAACGGTTTGGAGAGGGCGACGATACGCTCTTTATCGGCCAGGGCGTTAAGGAGGGACAGGCTGTAGTATGATACACCGTATGCACGCGCGGTGGCTTCGACTTCTTGGTATCCCGGGGCGCGGGGGTTGATTTCGAGGAGGAAGATATCTTTTGGCTCTGCGGTTGTTGTGGGTGGTGATTTGGGGTGTAGGTCGATCAAGTCGTCTGAGGTGGAGAGTTTGGTGTTGTGATGGCTCGAGTTACGGAGCTTGGCTTCGATATGCAGCACGGCGTTGCGGAAACCGGCGGCGAGGGCGAGTTCGTGGAGTCTCTGCTGGAGGGACGTGAGCTCGGACGGAGGAAGAGCCGATGGCAGCATGTTGGAGGTCTCGACGAAGTTTGCCACCCTTGAGCCGCTGTCGTAGTCGCCGGCGCTGGGGAAGTCGTCGTTTACTTCGAAGAAGATGACCTCGCCGTCGACGAGGATCATGTTTGCGTCGACTTCTGGGCCGTCGATGTAGGTTTCGATCACGATGTCGTGGCCGTGCCAGGCTGTGAAGGAGTCGCGCCAGAGGAGGGATGTCTTCTCGCGGAGGTCCTCTTTCGGTCGAGACTTTCCAGACGCCTTCGGAGGACCAGCCTTTGGAGGGCTTGATGATCAGGGGGTAGGGGAGGTGGGGTCCGTCTTGGGAGAGCATGGTTTCGAGGTCGGTTGGGGAGCAGACGAGGCGGCAGAAGATGTTGGTGTCGAGTTGGCGGGTTTGGTATTTGTTTTGTGCTAGCCCGACGGATGATGGAGGCGAGGTGGCGAAGCCGAGATGCGTGGCGGCGTGGGCGATGATCGTGTGGAGGTGCTCATCTACACTTAGCACCCCGTCGAGGCTCGACTTTGCTGTTAGGGTATATATCGAAGACTACAGTGCCGGTCTCCTCTGGCAACGAGTCGAGTTTCCACGCCCATGTCGTGTCGTGAGAGCCTATTGGACCAGGTTAGCAATTTCCAAGACATATATCACAAGCCACTCACCCATCTTCTTTTGTTTTCTCTCAACTTGTGTTTTGAACTCTGAAAAAGCCTACCTCAACTTCGCCATCCAGCGCGCGCGCAATCCCCGACTTTAATATATGACTCAACCCCAGGGTCCAAGGCTGTGCCAGTGTCGCATTTGCGTATCGCAATCCTTTGCCTGATAAGGATCACGGCCTATCATAAGGCCTGATTCTTCCCTCGGCACTAAGCCTGTCCATGACCCCACCCGCTAGTACAGCAATGTCTGTTATTGGTGGCTTCAGCGTGTGGAACTATCTCGGATGCTACCGTACCACCGCGATTGAGGCGTGGGGAATCAATCGCCTGTAGGCCTGGGCCCTGAATGTCTTTGGGACTGGACGTTTTGAAGGCTGGCTCAGTATACTAAGACATAGTTTTTATCTGTATCTACAAATGCGCTAGACCGCTAATAAATGCCAGACCAATCATGAAAAAATCAATCAAGTCCTCCGTGCAGTTTAGACCGCAATCCCCAATAAGCACTAGACAAGCGGACTGATAATCCGCCCACACTCAAACAAACATACAAAATGTGCCCTCCGTGGACAAGCGGGCCAAGCCGCTCTACCGCCGGAGGTCAACCAGATGAGCATTTGCACCATCCCCACCAGCCATCACCCCTCGGCCAACGACACTCCCAAACCTCGGAAACCGCAACACCCCCATCCTCTCCACATTCGCGAACGCCGTCGTCACCGCGCGATGAAGCCCCATTTCCTCCGCCCGTCGGGCCCACTCGGCGATCGGGATCGTGATGAATCGCTCGCCCGTCTCTTTTTCAAGGTAGTCTTTCAGACCGGCGATCGGCAGATCCAGGTCTCCTGTTAGGTGGGCGTATACCACCTTCGCATTCCCGGTATTTCCCCAGGTTATTTGGCGTGGGGTCATCACCGCGTTGACGATTCCGCGCGTGACATTGTCTACCGAGACCAAGTCCAAGCTGCCTTGGAGGTTGGTCGACATCGGGACGGCGCGCAGTCGGCGGGAAAAGCGGAGGAGGTTCTGGAGGAGATCGAACATGGGTTTTTCGGGACTGTTGTCGGGGGCTTCCTCCCGTACCACGCTGGACGGACGGTGGATCCAGACGGGGAGATGGAGGTGTGTGTTCGCCTGTTCGAGGTAGACTTCACTTGCCCATTTGGTGGCGGTGTAGCCGTCAGAGCCGTCCGTTGGAGGCGACGCGTCGCGGGCGGAAGCTTCGGGGAAGACTTCGCGTGGAATGAACATGGCTGCGCCGGCGGTCGAGACGTAGTGGATGGCTATGGCGCGGGGGAGACATAGCTGGACGAGTTGCTGAGTCGATTCCACATTGGCGAGCTTGAGGGTATGGTAGTTCTTGAGGTGGGAGACATCGGCTCCGTTGTGGATCACTGCATCCGCGATGCCGAAGATTTGCTGGGCTTCGGCTTCTGTAAGGCCGAGCCGGGGGGCGCTCAGATCGCCCTCGTAGAAGACGACCCGCTTCCTGTCAAGTCCGGCGAAGAGATGGGCTTTTTGATTTAGCTGTCGCACGGCAATGCAGATGATCTTGCTAACTGAGGGCTGCTTCAGGAGGTGGTCGAGAATGTGCTTTCCGAGGAAGCCAGATGCTCCGGTTAGTATGACCATTTTGGGTGGAGATTGACGCCCAGAATACTGAAGCGATGCTGGAACGGGCTGCAGAGCAGGAGCGAGGCGGGTCTCTGCCTCCCAGTCAATCGAGTTGGATTTCACGCCTGCTGCATCGCTTGACTTGGCAATCAGCAGCGCCATGGCCTCGAGGGTACTGGACTCGAACAGCTGGATGAGAGGAATTGGAGTCTGCAGGCCCTCGCTCATCCGAGTCTGGAGCTCAACCAACAGCATCGAACTCCCACCAACGTGGAAGAAGTCTGTATCTTTCTCGATCTGATGCTGACTGAGAAGATCCGACGGAATGACCTCCTCCCAAAGCGTCTTCATATGCATCTCCGCCTCGGCCAAGACAGGGGTTGGTATGGCCTCGTCCAGCGTCACTCGTGTTGGAAGCGCGATCTGAGCGAGGGCTCGCCGGTCCAGTTTGCCTGCGCTTGTCAACGGCATCTGGTCGATCGCGACCAGCGCGGAGGGACGCATGCTCAGTGAAAGGGGCAAGCGGGTCAGCAGACCCTGCAGGAATGTGTTCCTCTCCGTCGTCGAGAGTTCGGAGGATGTGAAGGCACAGTGCGCGACAAGAAATGGCCTGTCCCCAGCCGAGCGAACGGACACGGCGACATTGCGAAGAACTCCCCCCGCGGCCTGCAAGGTCGTGTTCTCAATATCTCTGAGATCTACCCGCACACCATTGAGCTTGATCTCCGTATCGGCATCTACTCGACCCTCGATGATGAGTGCGCCGTCCTGCTGGAGATGTCCGTAGTCCTTCGTCCGGTACATTGTCCTCCACCCCTTGCTGGTATATTCCGCACTCGCAAAGGCGTCGGGCAGGAAAGCGGTTTTTGTCAGAGCCACATTGTTGAGATATCCTGACGCGACGCCAACACCTCCGATCACGATCTCTCCGGGCTGTCCAAGAGGCTGCAATCGCATCTTCTCATCGACAATGTAGATAGCCTCGTTTGGAGATGGGTATCCTGCTGGAATGCCGTTCAAGTAAACCTCGGGATTCTGGTACGACAACTCCATCTTCGTGGAACAACACGTCGTCTCGGTTGGTCCGTAGCCGTTGAATAGACGCAAATCACCCTTGCCCAGATCGCGGAAGCTATCAAGCAAGTTCGCAGTGGCAGGTTCACCTCCGGTCAAGGCGACGCGCCAGGCCGACTTTCGCAGTATGGCAAGACGGGGTCCGGGTTGTAGCCAGCTTTGGTACTCTGACGGAGTAGCACATGTATATGTCACGCCGGACTCTTCGATGAACGAGCTGATCGCAGAAGGATCGGCACGCATGGCTGCCGAAGTCATGCACAATGTGGCGCCCTGCGCCACCGCGAGGAACACCTGTAAGGCAGACATATCAAATCCGAACGCGCTCTGCTGGAGGATGTAATCGTTTTCAGACAGGCCGTAGGTGGCAACGGAAACTTCAACTTCATGACAGAAGCTGGAGTGGGGGAGAGCAATCCCCTTTGGAGCCCCTGTGGTCCCACTGGTGTACAAGATCAGCGCGGTCGAATCTGTCATTGCTTGGTTTGGTAACGGGAAGCTGCTTTGGTTTGGTAACGCAGACACATTGACTCTCACAGCGGCGCAGGTCTGCGCGAGGCTCGCCCCCTCCGATGTCGTAGTATCATCTGTCAGCATAACTATCGGCTGGCAGTCTTTGACCATCATCGCCAGCCGGTCCGAGGGGATACTTGGGTCCAGCGGTACATACACAGCACCGGATTTCATCGTGGCCAGCATTGATGCAATCCAGTCTGACGTCCGGTCCTGGAAGACAGCGACTCTGGAGCCTGGTTGTACGCCACAGCCGATGAGCTCCGACGCGATGCTGTCCACTCGTTGGCCAAGCTGTCGGTATGTAACCAAGGGTCCGTTGGCGATATGAAGGGCGGTCTTGTCCAGATACCTCATCGTCTCAAACTGGTGGATGAGGGTTTCTGACCAAAGCTGATTAAACGAGGGACCTATAGTGCTGGACATTAGTTTTTGTTTCTTGCGGCGCTCGGTCTGACTTACCCTTTCCCAGTGTCAACGCGCTTTGCAGCGCTCCTTGTCGGAAGCTCCACGGTTTATCCATTGGTAGACTTGGGCTAGACGCAAATTCCTTCAAGATATCTTCGTAGACTTGGGAAATCAGCTCCGCGTCACTTGCAGAATATAGACTCTTCTGAGCCATGAGCACCACCAAAGCGTCCTGCCCCGGGTTGTCGATGATATCAAGGCTGAGATCATAGGCAGTCCGTCCAGCTTCAAACTGGAGCATATCCACTTGAAGGTCGGCAAACGGTTGTTTCTCGCGAGTCCCTTGCCGGTAGTCCACGAAAGACTGGAAAATCGGACTATGTGTCGGAGACCGCACCACACGCAGTGAATTGAGTAAAACTTCGAATGGCAGTTGCCCGTGGGCGAGAGCAGCGTACGTCTTGCTCCTAGCCTCGGCCAGCGCATCAGTGAACCGTAGGCCTTCTCGTGGGGCGAAGCGTAGAGGGAGCAGGTTGACATAAGGGCCGATGCTGTTCATCATTCCAGCATCACTGCGGTTCCCATCAGCGATACCGATGCAGACATCTTTGACGTCGAGGTAGCGATGCAGGAGAGTGCGGAAAGCGGCCAGGTAGAAATGGAATGCGGTTGTTTTGTTGGTCCGAACGACTTCGCGAATCCGGTTCGCCAGAGGGGCCTCGACCCTCAACTTCACAGAATGAACCTCGTAGGCATGTAGTGGCTGACGCTGGATGTGATGACGGCGACCCGGAGGCAGCGGCTTGGGAATGGTTTCAAGCTCCTTCGTCCAGTAGGCAATCTCATTAGCCCACGACCCGCGCTCATGCTCTTCACGCCGCTTTTGAGCATGGTCGAGATATTGAAGCAGACTAGGTTCCGGAGACTCCCCGCGGTAAGCACATTCCAGATCAGCCATGATGACCTGGTGACTGATTCCATCAACGTTGATGTGGTGACAGCCAATCAAGAGGTAATGATCTCTTGGCGAAGAAGAGACTAGGAGAAGGCGCATGGTCTCTCCAGTCGTGAGGCCGTACACGTGCCGTTTCAGTGCTTCGTATTCCGCCATCACATCAGCCTCTGCAGAGACCAGCTTCTGCTCCAAATGTAGCACTGGTGATTCGAGAACCCCCTGGGTGATTTGCTGGTTCTCGTCCATCACGAAGCATGTCCGCAGTGCTTCGTGACGGTGGGCCACGGCAGTGACGGCCCTACTGAGTCGGTCTCGGTCCAGGTTGCCAGTAAATCGGAACATTCCCGTGTGGTTCAGCGTTGTCTTATCCTCCATCAGCGCATGAACAAACCAAAACATAGACTGGGCGAAGGAGAGCCGACCTGATCGTTGGATAACCACTTTGGGCTTGGAAATTGGAGATTCCTTGATCAATTCACCAGAAGTGGATGACGCGGGCGTGAGGCGACCCTCCTCCGGGGCGCTCGATCCTGTCTGGGAAAGCTGATCGCTTGTATCCGGGGGTGACGGGCTGGACGAATCGGCTCGGATTTGAGCCAAAGTAGCCTGTTGAGGAGGTTGTATGGGAAGAGACGTGGGGGGCGATGGCTCTTCGTGGCTGCCGCTGTCTGCACTATCCGCCTTCTGATCGAGGTTGGGGATGAGTTCTGACGGCAAATCGCCCAAGGCTTGTTGAACCAGGTCCGCGATAGAGGCGCCACCCAGGATCTTCAAAACCGGAACATTGACTTGGAAGTGCTTCAAGAACCATGATCTAATATCCACAGCAATCAAAGAGTCCAGTCCCAGCTCATCCGTCCGACGGCCGAGAAGATCACCTGTACTGTCTTCAACTTGCAGAATTGACCGCAGTTTCGCGGCAAACGTTTCTGTAATTCATGTCAGCCAGCACAAAACGAAAAAAGCCCTTCACCAAACCACTCACCTGAAATTATAGCCTGGGCATCCTGGATAGTCCGAACCGCAAGAAGTTGGTCCTTGATGGATGCACCGCCAGCTTTGGTCGTGTCCTGCTGCGTCTCCGCGCCACACAATCTCTGAATGAATCTCGAGAACTTGGGGTTTTCCGCCCAGATAGGTAGGTAGGGCGAATCTGCGGGAACCTGCCGCAGACCCGTTGAGATCTCAGGCTCAGAGAGCGTAGTCGACCGGCCGGCTTCGATCGCCTCAGCGAAGATCTGATGGAAATCCGCTTCGGACATCCACATGTATCCTCCCTTCCGGAGATTCTTTTGGTCCGCCTGGCTGACTTCTCGGGTAACATACCCAGCTCCAATAATGACACCAATGTTCATGACAGACGCATGGAGACCGCGGCTGCGCCGTTGTGCTGCAAGGGCGCACATGAAGGCGTTGGCGGCGGTGTAGTTGGCTTGACCCATGTTTCCGATGACGGCGGTCATGGAGGAGAAGAAGATGAAGAAGTCAAGAGGGATATCTGCGAAAAGTGCATCCAGATGGATACTGGTTTCCACCTTCGGCCGCACGGTCTGCATCATATCTTCGTGGCTCATGTCTCGGGTCGGGATGTCTCGCAACACCATCGCGCCCTGTGCAACACCGGCAATGGGGGGAAGTGTGGTGAAGATTTCAGCATACACCGATTTGACTTCTTGCTCTTGAGTCATATCACTGCGAGTGTATTAGTATCGATCTTGCGCAAAGTGGGTTGATAGTAAAGTAGAGATACTTACTTGGCGAATACCTTCACCACGGCTCCGCGGCTCCGGGTGAGGTCTAACCATGCTGGATCAATCTTGGGGTTACGACTGGTCAACACCACAAACCTGGCTCCGTGATCAATCATCCAGTCGCACAGAGAAAGTCCAAGACTACCTGTCAGCCCGACAAGCCAATAAGTACTGTCTGCCTTGAACAGTGGAGTGGAATCCACAGGCGCCACCCGTAATGCGAGTGGGGCCGAACCAGTCCAATCAGCAACTGTCATGGTGGCTTGCGGGATCTTTTGACCGGCACCAATATCCGCGAGCTTGATTAGCGGGGTATCTTGAGGGTCTTTCAGTCTCTCTAGGCCCTCAAGAGACAGGTCAAGAGCAACTTGTAGGGTCTGTCTGACAACATGGCTAGTATACAAGCCAGCACCGTCTGAGCCCTGTGAGTATTGAGACTGCAATCGACCACAAAGGCAACGGGAGGGAAGACAATCGACGATGAATGCAGCCTCAGCGGATTCGACTTCATCCCATGAGAGGTCAAGGAAGTAGCCAACATTTTTGGGCAGCAGGGACTTCAACTTCCGTCGTGGCATGTAGCGCTGGATCTTTACCCAGGATGGCTGGCAAATGTAATCATCCGTCGATGCGGTAGTATAGACGACATTGACCGCATTTTCTTTCGCTCGTCGGGAAAGAATGTGCGCAAGCATGGGGTTTGAGTTGTGAGCTAGTAGGGTCTGGCCCGGGGGCACTGCCTGTAGAACAGACAGAATGAAGAGATTTGCGGCGACCGTGGCAATGAGAGCTGGAGCGGCTTCCTTGCTCAGTACGCAAGGGACTACCGACTGGGGAAGGACGTTCAAGACCGAGGAAGGTGTTTCTGCGAGAGCCAGATAATGTGTGTTGTGTCTCAAATCCTCCCCGAGAACCACAGATCGACGACCAACTGAGGTCTGAATGCTTTGCACCATGGAGTGTGTGACGCGCAGCTGAAGCATTAATCCCGAGACCGCATCCAGCGTGGCAGAGGCCAGCTTCGATTCACTCTTCACACCGAAAGACCCGTCACTGTCCTGTGTGATATAAAGCAGCGAGGTCTCGGGATCTGTAACGGTAGAAATTGGCCGTCGAGCCGAATTATAGCGGTTGTTCGCCTCGTGCAGGAGATGCAGACGGGGGATCAAGGGCCACCCACGCGAGTTGATGGCAATTTCCGGCTCAGTGGACCACACCAATCGGTTGCTTTCTTCATTGGTCCATTCTCCAGCGGCCTGGAATCGTAGAGTAGCTTCAGCCAGGGCTCTGGGATCAATCTTCGGGTCTTCAAAATCGATGAATTGCAAACGGAGATCGGGAACCTCCCAGAGGAGCGATCGCCCGAAGCCAACGGTCATGTTCGAAAAGGGGTTATCGGCTCTGCGGCCTTGGGTGACCCAAATGACTGTCCGCTCGGATCCGAACATTTCCTTCAAGCTCTGGAAACGCTCTGCCGTGAGATTTTGGAAGACAGGTCGGTCCAGCTCGGCCAAGACCACTACGGTAGACTGCGCCGTGATGAGGTCGTAGTTGATTGTCTCCATATCCTCCCACGTCGTGACCTTGTCAGAGAAGGGGCCCAGCAAGGTCTGCAGCTGTCCCGTTAGCTGACTGACACGAAGGGTGTTCCCCCCTACAATATGCAGGTCGTTAATGAGACTTTGGCCGCCAAGGAGCTTTCGTGGAGGGGATAAGGGGTGTCGGAGATACTGAACCTGGTCGTCGACAGCCTGCGAGATGAAGACTGCTCCGGGGTACGGGAGATGATCGTTATCCGAAGTAATCATATCAATTCCGGAAAATCCCGTTCTCCGCAGAATACCGTCCCATTTTGCTGGAGGCACACATGGAGTGAGTACTCGGCCTTCGTCCAGGCCGACCCACCATCCCGGGAGCGCCCCGAATATGAATCCACCTCGAATTTGGTCGTTGTTAGTGACTTCAGCCATGATGACAAAACCCCCAGGCTTCAGTAAACGTCGCACATTGCGCATGGTATCCTCGAGCTTTCGCGTCGCGTGAATGACGAAGGAAGCCACCACAAGGTCATATGACTTCTCCACAAAGCCCTGTCCAGCGACATCCTTCTCAACATCAAGAACTTTAAAGACCATACGATCCTCGTACTCTTGAAATATAGATCTAGCCTTATCGAAGAAACCGTTGGAGATATCAGTGAAGGTGTAAGAGGAATAGTCGCTCTGGATTTGCCGAAAGATACTCTTCGTTGCACCGCCGGTGCCCGCACCTGAAAGTAAAATATATTAATACTGCTACCCCAAACCACCATGAGGGAGAAAATGAACAAACCGATCTCAAGAATATCCATGGACGGGTAACGCTGGGTGACTTGGCCCACAGTCCTCGCCAGCCACAGAGAGAACTGGGGAAAGCCGAGAGCGTCAACATAGTAATCGTCCAGCAGGCCTGTGGGAACCAAGTGTTCAAGAATGGTCGTTTGTCCTCGGATGACTTCGGGCATCTGCTGGCCAATTATATGCATAATTCTCACATCAGGGCAGTGAGCGAACCTGGGTTTGGTTAGCTAGTAGTGATAACCCAGGGATGGAGTGGACGTACGGTTGGCTTGCAGTCATGATATCCTCCAAACTGTCATCAAGCCATTCCGTCTTCGTATATGGGTGCTCGCCGCTCGAGACCAGGCTGTTCACATGAGTCGCATAGTTGAAATAAGCACTATACGGGTGCTCGCTCCGTCCTGGATGATCGGGAGCGAAATCTTCGTCGAGTCGGCGGAGATAAAAGGAAGAAATACGCTCGAGAAGATACGCAAGTTCGTAGTCCTCTTCTGTTGCGCTGGATCCAGCCATAACGTGTTCCGCTACGGGCTCGGCACTGCTCCACTTCATGGTCGAGAATATATTTCTGTCGTCCGCTTCGGTGGCCCCTGCAAATGGCACGGCCTGCATGCCTTGCATCTGAATTGCCACTTGCTCGCCATCAGTACCATAGACGTCGACATCACCAGTCACACCTGGTCCGTGATGCTCAACCAACGAGGCTTCAAAAGGAACCGAATCGACATGGGCCCAATTGTCACCACACAAGGCCGGGTTAATCCGAATCGAATTAATTTGAGTGGGCACGTGCAATGACCAGAGCTGCCCATCGTTTGGATAACTGTAGGCTAATATGACTGATTGGATAGCTGCGTCAAGCATGGCCGGATGTACAATGAGGGTCGGCTCAGTTGGTTCGGTGGGGGTCATCGCAACTTGGCCGGATGCTTTGCCCAACTTTCTCGTTATGGCCGACAAGGCCCGGAATGGACCCTGGTAACCATAGCCCAGTTCCTCAAGCGCGGAGTAGAATCGGTCTGTTTCAACTTCGATCATGTTGGGCTCAGCCGGTCCTCGGGATGGAAGAGTCTGGGCTGACGATGCGCCCAGGATCACCTCCAGCCCACCACTAGCTACTAATGTCAAATTGTCCCGCTCCTTGCCCATGGCTGCAGAGTACGTGAACTTAGCCGTAAGTCGGGTCGGGTCATCTCTGCAAATATCACTAATGGAGGTGAGCACTTCGATGCCCGCATCATCTTCGTCAAACACCATTGCCTGGTGGATGATGAACTCGCCGACCTCGATTAGTTGCATCTGATCCCGTTCGGACACAAGGTACGGGACTGTCTCCAGAGCAGTGGCTACATAGCCGGCCGCTGGGAAAACAATCTGGTTCTGCAGTTGATGCCCCCGAATCCAGGCAATCTCTGTCGGTCGCAGCAGATTCCTCCACATCATATGATGCTGCGCGCTATCCGGGGTAAGATCTCCGAGCAGAGGATGGACGGCATGCTGTCTCTGGCGCATTTGACGTGAAATTCGCGACTCGTGCCAGTATGTCCGATCATGCTGCCACTGGTATGATGGCAAATTGGTAACTAGTTGTCGGTTTGGTCGGCCACTCATCTGACTGTCGAATCGGTCGAGATTAACATCCTCCGTGCCCAGGTGTAACCAAAGGAACCCCATGGCGTCAGATAGTGCGCCAACTGCGTCCTTCCCACGCGATAACACACCCGTATACAAGATATCTTCAGAGGATAGCTCTTGCGCGGTCTGCGTCGCTGGTCCCTTGAGCGCTGGATGAGGACCCACCTCGATCGCGAGATCGTAGGACCCTAAAGCCAGGGCTCGTTGAACGGCCTGGGAAAATAACACAGGTTGAACCATATTATCGTCCCAGTAGCGGCTGCTTAGCATGGACGGGATATCCACCGCGGGATTTTCATGCACACTGGAGATCCAGGTGCAGTCAGAAGATGGTTGCTGCACCTGGATGTCACAATTCCGCAGGGAGCGCAAGTATGCCTCCGAGCACCATCGCATATGGTGGGAGTGGTATGCCTTGTCCACTTTGAGCCGTCGGCGAAATTTGCCTTCATCTTCTAGAATCACTTCCAGTTCGTCGAGGGCATCTTTATCCCCGGACAAGGTGACGCTGGACGGAGCGTTGGAGGCGGCCACAGTAACTCTGCCACTGAATTCTTCCATGCTGAGCAGATCCTGAGCATCTTCTAGCGTTGTTCCAACTGCAAGCATGGCTCCAGGCATTCCGTTGGGGCCGTGCGCTAGCTGGCTATGGAGTCCACGGTAGTACGCGATGCAGATGGCATCCTTGGCGGAGATATATCCTGCAGCGTAGGCGGCGCCAATCTCTCCGGATGAGTGACCAACCACGGTAGAGAAACGAATTCCAGCCAGACGAAGAACCTCAACCAGCATAATCTGGACAGCAGTACAAAGAGGCTGGGAGATACAAGCTTCATGGATTCGACTGCTTGCTGTGTCGGCCAGCAGCTCCTTGCGCAGTGACCATGACGGCCTATCGCTCTCAGGAAGCTGGCCCAGCTGGGTTTCTAGCCCAGCAAGAATGGTCGCTGCGTACTGTGAAGTCTCAATCAATTCTGCCCCCATCCGCGCATACTGGGCTCCTTGCCCGGTGAAAACACCCAGAAGCCGTGGCTTCGCTGTGCCTGAAGTTATGGCTGATTTGGAACCGACTGTCCCATCTTCACCTTTCTTTTCCACATTGAGTCGCTGTTCAATGTTGGCTCTGAGGGAATCAACCGAGCTAGCCGGAAAGGTCACCCTAACTGGAAACTTCGACCTACGGGATCGCAGTGTCCACGCCAGATCCTGAGGACACATTGATGGGTTCGTATCCAAGAATTTCGTATATGCTTGTAGGTTTGCGACCAGCGATTGCTCGGACTTGGCCGAGAAAACAAAAGGGCTGAACGACTTGGCCGCCACGGATGGTTCGACGACTTTGTTCAGAGGTTGATAGCTTTCCAGAATTGCATGCGCATTGGATCCTCCAAAGCCAAATGAATTGACACTCGCACGCCGTGGTGCCCCAACGGGAGTCTCTGGCCAAGGAATGGCAATGCGTGGTATTTCGAGGAGACCGTAAAACTGCCCGACCTGTGGGTTCAATCGGTTGAAGAGCATGTTTGGAGGGATTGTACCATTCTGCAGAGCTAAGGAGGCCTTCAGAACAGCTGCTAGACCCGCCGTGCCCTCGGTATGACCGACAACAGTTTTGATGGAACCAACATAAAGCGGGTTGGTTGTTGTGGCGTTCGAGGCAGTAGCATCATGCCCAAAAAAGGCCCGGTTGATAGCTTCTGCCTCGATGGGATCTCCAGCAGGTGTGCCGGTGCCGTGGGCCTCGAAGTACTGGCAGCGATCTCCTTCTTGCCGCAGGTCCAGGCCCGCCCTGGCATACGTGTCCCGAATGAGAGACTCCTGGGCGGTGGCACTAGGCATTGTGATACCCTTGGTGCGACCATCCTGGTTGGTGCCTGTTTCTCGGATCAAGCACTCGATATGATCACCATCGGCAAGGGCCTGGCTGAGAGTCTTGAGCACCACCACTGCAACACCTTCACCCCGCGCATACCCGTTCGCCTCGTCGTCCCACATCCGGGACCGGCCGTTGGGAGACAACATCTTGAGCTTGCTTTCTGCGACGTAGTTCTCGGGTCCAAGTAAGAGATTTGAGCCACACGCGAAAGCGACTTGCGTATCCCCAGCACGAAGGGCTTGCACGGCGAGGTGAACCGCGATCAGACTAGAGGAGCATGCAGTATCAATGGTCATCGAGGGACCGTGCCAATCGAAGAAGTAGGAGATTCGATTTGACATGATACTGCGAGCGATCCCCGTTGCATGGTAGTTAGGGATCTGTTGGAAGTCCCGGAGGAGCATGGCTTCGTAGTCATTGCACATCAGGCCGACATAGACACCAGCTTTAGTGCCGCGAAGGCCTTCAATTGTTAGTCCCGCCGCCTCGACACCTTCATACATAGTTTCTAGAAGGAGCCGCTGTTGGGGATCCATCGACTGGGCTTCGACAGGTTTGATGCTGAAGAATTGTGCATCAAACCTGCGTACATCTTCATCCAGCAAGTATGAATGAAGGACATTGCTGTGGCCATGGTATAGGGGGTCATGATGGTGGAAGGCCTTCGCATTGAATCTGTCGGTAGGTATTTCACGAAGGAGATCTTCTGGTTGGCGGAGGAGGTCCCAGAGTCTAGAGGGCGAATTTGCAGCACCAGGGAAGCGACACCCACTGCCAATGATGGCAATGGGCTCTTTGGCACTTTGCAGCTGAGGTTCATGCATCATGGTCCCGGGTAGTAAGGGGAGAGAATTGAAGTCTGAGAATTTGATGTGTAACAGTACCCTCCGGAAGCCCTGAGGTAGAGCATCTCATATAGCCAGAGTACAGAGTACCCCAACTGAATGTTTCAGCCTAGCGCGTTAGGCTTCTGCGAACTGAAGATCTCCATGTAGATGGATACCAAGCACGTAACACGCGAAAGAATAAGGCTATCGTCCCTGCCAGCTTACTTTCCGGCTCCTCATCCGATGGATTCGGTCAGTTCTCTTATGCATAATTGGACCAGAAGTAATTCAAATCTTTAGCTCCCGGAGGTCCGGCCACATAGCTGTCTCTGCATCTGCAGGTCGAACGGCTAATGCAGTTGCTGGCCAAGAGGATTAGCCAGTCCCCTCGTGTCAGACACACGATAATCTCCCACCAACATGATATCCCCCATAGGAATTGTCAATGGGAGCCAGTCTTACCCGAATAGCTCCACCAACCACGTGTTGCTCGGGCCTCTGCATGAAACGTGGGCTGCGCGTGATTGACATCCCTGGCCTTTAGCTTTGCCACTTTTGGGGATTACGAGTAGAAACCGGTCCCATTCGGACACTTCACCTCCCGCGGAAGCCGCGGATCTACAAGCCTCATTTGATCTCCTTCATGAAACAGCGCTGAGGAGCACGATCCCTGTTCGGTACCCCGCAGACGACACCAAATATTCTATGTAGTAAGCTTACCAAGTCACCGAATACGCCATAGCGGAGGCATTCTAAGTCCGAGACACGAGCTCTATGCGTCGATAATGAGTGGCTATGCGATCCTGAAGTCACCGACTAAAGCCGAACAGGGCCCTTATATGGTGCTCAGCTAGCCGCATGTCGAGGCCTGGCCTAGGACATCCCTCAAGGACACAAAGCCTTCAACATCATTGATAATGCTTTCGTTCTTGTATGCTTCGGAGCAGGTCTCCCTGCAAACATACTTGGTTTTTGGAGCTACAATTGTATGTTTGCAAGCACATGTTGACTCGAGGAGCGGCTACTGACAGATGCAGGCCACCTCCTACGCCATTTGCAGAGGCATTTATCTGCTTTATTTCCATCCGTTGGCCAATTATCCAGGGCCAAAGCTGGCTGCCGTATCCAACCTATGGTATGCCTACCAGTGGTATGTCGCTCTGGTAAATCATCAGTAGCTTAGATTCTTGCTGACCAACGCCTAGGCTCTCAGGCCGGTACCCCTGGGCCATTGAAAATGTTATCGAAGAATATGGTTTGGATCCAGCCCGGGGGCGTAATACTACAGCGGAGCTGATGCATAATAGGTGATGTCGTTCGAATTGCCCCGAATGAACTCGTCTTCATGAGGCCTGAGGCGCAAGAAGGTTGGTTCCTTTCACCATCCAATGTTCGCTGATTTAGCATCAATCTGATCCGATGCGGCAGATATTCTCATGAGCGGTACGAAGAACCGACCCACATTTATCAAGACGGATTTTCAGCACATTGGTGGCAAACATGCCGGAATTGCCGCGGACCCGGACATCGAAAAGCACCGTGCTGTTCGGAAATTACTGGCGCCAGCTTTTAACCCTCGCGCCCTGAAGGAGCAAGAGCCAGCATTGCATGGACATATAGATCAATTTATCCAGCGTTTGAAAGAGGACGGCACCGCCGAAGCAGGTGTGGACATGAGAGACGTAAGTGGAGCAGTACATCCACTGTCAAACATAAACCTAACCTGCCTTCTCAGTGGTTTGACTGGCTTGCTTGTGATATTGCTGGCGACATGGGTTATAGCCACAACTTCCAGAATGTCCGAGACGGTAAGATCACATCATCTCACCAGGGGGCATGGCTGATTGCATGAAGGCAAAGCACACCTGTTCCTGCGGGCCTTCCGAGGCATCGGGCTGTGGGGAACTCTCAACCAGGTCATGCGACGGTTTCCGTTGTTGCATCCGCTGGTTTTCTTGGCACTTCCGCCTCGCATGGCCGCCATTCTCCCAACCCTGCTCAGGTCCAACAATCAAATCGTTCGCGACCGAGTGAAGAACCGCGACAATCTGAAACACCCCGACTATTTCTCCCTGCTGATGCCTGAAAATAAGCCCGTCCCGGAGCAAGCATTCCTGGTCGCGCAGGCCAACCATCTCATCGTCGGCGGGTTCGATCCCGACACCAACCTCTTTACGGCAGCGGTTTTCTTCCTCTTGGAGCATCCAGAAACGCTCAAGAAGCTCCAGGACGAAATTCGTCAGAACTTCAGTAGATATGAAGACCTCCATAACGAGGCATTGCAGGGTCTTCCCTGGCTCCATGCTGTTATTGAAGAGACGCTGCGTCTGCACACCAATGGCGCGTTTGGGCTCCCTCGGATCAGCCCCGGAGACACTGTGGATGGCGACTATATTCCAGCAGGCGTAAGTCAAATCGAGTCCATTGTGCTCCTAAGAGAAAGCTAAGGCGGTTGGCATGCAGTGTGTTGTCCAGACATCGGCGTTCGCGGTAACCCACTCGACTAGGTATTTCCGGAAGCCCCGTGAGTTTCACCCCGCGCGCTTTCTGCCTCGCACCCATCCAGACTACAATCCCATCTTCGATGAAGATGTCAAGAGTGCATTCAAGCCCTTCAGCATGGGTCCGCGCGGCTGCATCGGACAGAATATGGGATACATGCAAGCCCGCATCTTGCTGTCCAAGATGATCTGGGAGTTTGACTGGGAGTTGCTCAATAAAGGAGAGGTTGACTGGGAGCGGGACCTCCGGCTGTACGCCATCTGGGAGAAACCGCCAGTCATAGTCAGATATAGCTCTGTTCAGCGGACAGACAGCGAACAGCTTGTCAACTAGACCCCATGAACAGTAGCTTACAAATGTACGAGGCCGTCAGACACATTTCAGGTGATTGAGCAGTCAGGTTCAGCTTGTCTGTCCTTCATAGTTAATAGACTAGCGAGCTTCAATATAACAAGATCATTCTGTTCACCGGGCTTTCTTCCGCCACAAAACTGCATCTCTGTGGTGCCTGGAAGTAAGGGACAGAAACAGTGACTTATAGCATCTGTTGCACCTTCTTCATCGTTTCTTTGAGCGACAAGATGCGATTTATTCCAGCATTGCCCTGGTCCCCTTCCGTCCGGCTCATGGCAGCACGCAGCAACGTCATGGACTCAAAACTACTAAGCAAGCCATTGTAGGCCTCCGTTCGGCCGGACAGACGATACTCCACCGGTAGACCCATCAGCCGCTCCATCTGATGGAGCTGGTGTTCGATGACTTGGATGAGAATCTTGACCTGGAGATGACCCTGTGACAAGGGTATTCCAGCTAACTGCAGGCCACCTAGCATACGAAAGCCGGCAATATCCTCCTCGGGCATGGCTTGCAGAGATACTCGGCCTTGCGAGAAGATGAACTCGTAGATTTGAACGATCTGTAAATGGCAAGCAATGATCATCAAAATGATGGGCGTAGAAAGTGCGGCTACCCGTGGTTGGTCTCTCCCACTCGACGAAGTGGAAGGGCGATGTGACGGGCTGCCATCACTGACGGATGAAGTGCTTGGTGTCGACATTGAAGATATTTCTCGAGAACCGGCGGGGCTAATGCCTCCTCGCTGGTCTGGGTGAGGAGAAGGAGTAGATGGGCTTGGATGTAGGGCTTGAAGAATGGCGACGAATTCAGCTGTGCCTTTCAACACTTCGCTGAATGGGTTCCCTTTGGGCGCATTCGCTGGGTTGGACGCATTCGAGCATGCAATGCTCACCAGCAAAGTATCCCATAAAGAGTTGTCCAGGTGGTCCAACAGGCCATGCCACGAGCCACCCAGCGACGCCAGCCGCTGGACGGCCTCTGTCCGATCTCTCGGTGGTATGATGGCCATCTCGTCCTTGTTGTGCAGCTCCCGCGCGGACCCACTCCCCGCCCCCATCACGTTCAGAAACTCCGCTGGATCGGCCCAAGCAACCGGAGGGGTCAGGGCTGGGGTGTAGGCAGCCATGGGTGGGAATGGCAGAGCCATCTGAGACTCTGTGGGCCCGGCATCCCCATCCAGCATGGTGGTGTCATCGAGTTGAGGGAGGGAGGGAAACCTGGTCGGCTGGCTCCAAGGATACAGGGCCTGGTCCCAGGCCTCTGTGGTTTGCTGGATTTGTTGAGTGGAGGGCATCTCCACACTTGGTGGATAGCTTTCGTGGTGAGTGGACGGAACCTGTGGGGACGAGTGCCTCGCGGTGTTTGGCGTGCCGGAGCCGCGGGGAGACGACGGGACTGGCCGATGATCGCCCCGGGAGGGTCGACCCAGCGGTTTGGCATTGCTGGTGACACACACGGCACCCGCCCGAGTGCATCGGGTACAGGGCTCGTGGATGCGATGGGTATCGCGGGGACACCGCAGCTTCTGGGTGCGACAGCGGTCACAGGCATACCGCTTGGCCGCAGGATAGGCGACCGTCTCGGATGTGGGGGGCAGCACCTCGCTGCCGGTCGGCCAGCTCCCCATGGTGACGGGGAGCGTTACGTGGGGCGTTTGAGGCACAATTCGGCAGGGATACGTGTAACAGTCGCTGACGGGTGGAGGAACAGCCACATGGATTCAGAAAAGGACGGAATCGATGGGAATCCCGGATGAGGAGGATGGAATATAAGGCGGAGGAAAAAGGAAAAATTGGGGAAGACGAAGTAAGAGTCGGGGAAGGACGAGAAGCGGCGGGCGGCGAGCGGGGATTCCTATTCCCGGTTGGGTAGCTTAATCAGCCCGCCCGCGGCGCTTGATTTGGCATCGCGTCCAGTTGGAGATGGGATTCGGTCAGCCTGCATCCTTCGTCCTTGGGGGCGTCGCCTAGATGAGCGAGGGCTCCAATCATGTCCACCGGGCCTGTTACTCGAGGAATGCTAAAGCAGCTAGACACTCCCACACCCGTATGCTGTCAGACTGGCCTGCAACACAGTGTGGCCGTGCCCCTCTCCTCGCGCAGGGCCTCGCTCTACAGATCCTTCAGATTATGCAAAATGATCACATCCGGCGCGGGCGGTTTTCCTTCAGCCCACGCGTGGTCTAGCGTTGCAGATCGAGGGGCCAGAGGCAACGGTTCATCTGATAGGCACCCGTGGCCATTGGAATCGTTTTCCCTGCATATGCCAAATGCATACACCCATTCCATCATGAGTGGCTACTACTTGCTTGACGGCTCGGGAAAACTAGAGAAGATCTGCTGTTGGTCTTGATTGACACAATTGAAGCATGGATCTACCGGGCCAGAAGACTGCAGACAAGACAGCCTTGGAGTCAAGTAGCAGTCCTCTTCCTGCACATCACGGCCCGCTCGCCCAGCTCGACAGGGTTGCGCCTCCATAAGCGCGCCTAAGCACTAGGGGGCTGGGGCTATGTCTCTACGCAATACGCATATACGCATGTACTTCCTTGGCCCAAACATGAAACATTCCTGCCTGTGGGACTCTAGGCTGTTGTATAAGAGCAAACCGCAAAGCCCCGTTGCTTAGCGGAGATAGTAATAAGAATCTGCAAGGCTTCATGGCGCAGTCGCTCCAAGAAAAGATCGGCATGCAGGGAACCATCACGAACAAACTCAATTCTGGAACACCAACTCGTGTTGTCTACTCCAAAACTGGGACCAATCTACCCAGGGAGGTACCCATTAGGTTTGTAGATCCCCGAAATATAGACAGCAAACAACTAGCTGAAGATTACAAATAGTAATCCGGGTGCATGAGGACAAAGAGAAGGAAATGGCGCGATTGGAAGACGGTGCAGGCTATTGCAAGCCATCACCACCAAAAGACCCTAGCCGAAGCAGATCAGCCGCGATGGCGTCCACTCAGGTTAAATAGGGATTCTCTTCCCTGGGGGAACCAAGATGGCAGGGCGGTGAGGGCGCGATTCGGAGGGCAGGCCAAGCCCTATCCCTGTAAGTCTCCGAATCCGACTTTGTCATCATCTCCCCGAATCGCAGTTTGCCCTCGTTCCTTGTCGCTCTGTCCACCATAAAACTCCCTTTTCCCTTCAGCACACCCTCTTTTTCGATCGAGATGCATCGCAAATTAGCAGTTTCGACTTCAGTGGATTCGCATTCTAGTCCACTCCCACCATGACTGAACAACCTCCCGTCGACCCTCGCGCTAGCGGGGATTCCTCCGTGGAGCAGACCTCCAGCGATGCTGACGTGCAGAAAAAAGCCGCGCCTTCCTTCGAACGGGGATTTCGCTTCTGGATTATTATCGCAACCCTGTGTGTGATTGGCATCCTCAGTGCCCTCGAAAACACGGTGGTGACCACCTCCTTGCCCTACATCGTCACGGAGTTGAACATGGGCGGGAACTACATCTGGGTGACCAATGTATTTTTCCTCACCAGGTATGATGACCTTGGAATTGGCCAGTGGGGATACACTAACGGGCGCTCCATGGCAGTGCCGCCGTTCAACCGCTATTTGGCCAGCTGGCCAACATCTTTGGCCGTCGCTGGCTCACTCTGGTCATTGTCTCCCTCTTCACCCTCGGTAGTGGGATCTGCGGTGGAGCCACCAACAGCGCCATGCTGATCGGGGGCCGTGCCGTACAAGGCATGGGGAGTGGTGGAATTAACATGATTGTGGATGTCATCATCTCCGATATGGTGCCCCTGCGCGAACGTGGAAACTACATCGCCTTCGTCCTGGTGGTGTACTTCGTGGGGACGGCACTGGGCCCCTGGATTGGCGGCGCCATTGTTGACAATTCATCGTGGCGATGGGTATGCGCAAACTCGGGACCCCTCCTGTTTCATGCTAACTCCGCCCCACCAGGTGTTCTACATCAACCTCCCGGTCGGCGGCGTCTCTCTGGCCATGATCTTCTTATTCCTCCACGTCAAAACAGTCAAAGACATGAGCCTCGCCCAGAAGCTGCGTCGCATCGACTACACTGGCAATGTCGTCCTCATCGCGTCCACCGTCTCCGTGCTCTTTGCCCTGACCTACGGTGGAACAAAATACGACTGGTCATCCTGGCACATCGTCGTGTCCCTCGTCCTGGGTCTCCTTGGGTTAGTCCTGTTCGTCGCCCTCGAAAACTCGCCCTGGATCCGCGAGCCCGTCGTGCCGCCCCGCCTGTTCACCAACCGCACCTCGGCCACCGTCTTCGCTGCGACCTTCCTCAACTCCGCCCTGTTGTACTGGGTGATGTTCTTCCTGCCTGTCTACTTCCAAGCCGTTCTGGGCGCCACTGCGGAGCGATCCGGTGTGCAGATTCTCCCGATCATCGTGATTGCCGTCCCCGCCGCCATCGTCGCCGTGCTGCTCCTCGCGAAATTCGGGCGCTATAAGCCGCTCCACCTGATCGGATTTGCCGTGTGCACCATCGGCCTGGGTCTTTTCACCCTGTTCGACCGCAACAGTAGCATGGCGGAATGGGTCATCTTCCAGATGATCACCGGCGGTGGGTCCGGGTTCGTGCTCAACACCCTGCTGCCCGCGGCCCAAGCGGGGCTAGCCGAGTCCGATCAGGCCTCCGCTACGGCGACATGGTCCTTTATCCGCAGTTTCGGCAACATCTGGGGCGTGGCCATCCCGGCCGCCATTTTCAACAACCGCTTCGAGCAGCTGTCTTTCCGGATCCCGGATACCGCAGCGCGCGCGGCCTTGTCGCGCGGTCAGGCGTATGAGTCGGCCTCGGCCAGCTTCATCAAGTCTTTTGACCCCGCAATTCGGGACGACATCATCGGCGTGTATGTGGAGGCGCTGAAGCGGGTGTGGCAGATCTCGATTGTCTTTTCTGGCGTGTCGTTCTTGCTGGTGTTCCTTGAGAAGGAGATTAAGCTGCGTACGGAGCTGGAGACGGAGTTCGGGTTGGAGGACAAGGAGCAGAAGCCGGATGAGGAGAAGCAAGTAGCTGCCTTGGAGGAGAAAGAGGAGAAGGCCGTGGTTGAGAAACAGGCCGCTGCCTCGGAGGCTTAGCTTATGTGCATTGGAGTGCAGCCTGGAAATGCAACTTAGAAGTGCGACATAGACTCGTAATGTATAATTATTTCTCTCCTCTAGAACTTAGGCTGTGGTCAGGCTCAGAACACTTGCTGTCTCGCAATAAACCCCTCATTCAAAAATATTTCCACATTATCCGACATGAATATTACAAAAGATGCATCCTTACATCTGGCAAAACAATCCGTCCTACTCTCTATGTCTAATACCACATTCAAAATGATAGAGCCCTTTACGTCTTCTGATCACCTAGCACAATCCCAAATCACATTTCAGCATGGTGATGAGTTAGTTGTGACGGAGCAGTCTATTATGTGATCTCTGGGATTATGTCTACTAGTATACCCACGCCCAGAATAACCAACCGTCTTCTTTTTTACAGCTGGTCAGTAGTCCAAAATATATACTTTCATTCTGCAATATACTACCTAACCCCGCCAAGGAGATCTAGAACTCTTGCTCTCGGCAGTAAAATAATTTTCCCACGTGTCAAAAGACTTCTAAGTCAAAGCTTCGCGCGCTTGCTTGCCTTAGGCAACTCCCACCCGTCTAGATAAATTAACAAAAACTTAAAACAGCGCAGATATCGCAGCGTCTAGGCCTAGCCACGTGGTAGAATAAGTCCTGCCTCCCCACCTCTTCATCGGCTTAAATCGTGTTTAGTAAACACGATATTGGCTGATTCCGACCACCCGCGTAAATACTATATTCTGAGCCACCAAGCGGAGAAAACATGCTCAGCCAGTTCGTAAAAACGTCTCAGGATTACGAGAGCATCACCTGGACTGCTCCAATTTGTCATCTCGAGACACAATCAGCGAGAAGGGCATGGAAGTCGTCAGAAATACGGAGAAGAAGTGTCGCATCAACACGGTGTCCGTATGCCCCATTCGGTCGGAATTCGCTATTTTGGGGGGGACTGCTTACGCCCGCCAGGGGAATTCTCCGATTGGCTGGCGCTGCTATCGGAACCCTCCGAATTGGACCCACCGGGTTGTTCGGAGACATCTTCCGTCAGCTGGATGGCTAGTTACTGTATAGGTACCTGGTATGCAAGAAAATATACATCAAGATGGAATATATTTCATGTTCGTGAATGAAGGTGCCCTGAATAGGCGGGAGGTTTATCAATCGCTTCTCCCAACCTTCAGAAAACACGCATACTAATTCTATCACACCAATTACCATTACTCATCACCATCACTACAACCGTCACCACCACCCATCACCATTAACTCCAACCACATCTATCACCAACACCCATAATCACCACCAAAACCACAATAACAACAAGCAAAATGCAACTCCTCCCCCCCCAACAAACCGCCCTCATCCAACCCCCCCTCTCCACTCCCACCCCTCCCCCCCCAACCCTAACAACAACCCACCCCCTCCCCCAACCCAAGACCCCCTACGACCTCCTCATCCGCGTCACCGCAGTAGCCCTCAACCCCACCGACTACAAAATGCCCCAACACTACCCCACCCCCGGCGCAACAATGGGCTGCGACTTCGTCGGCACAGTGATCCAATCCGGCACCGCCGCGGACATCACCTTGCCCGCCCCGGGCACGCGCGTGTGCGGCGCCGTCCACGGCTCCAACCCCGCGGATCCCACCAACGGCGCGTTCGCGGAGTACCTCGTCGCGGATGCGCGGCTCGTGATCCGCGTGCCGGATAACTGGAGCGATCTGGACGCGGCGGCGCTCGGCGGGATCGGGTGGGGGACGCTCGGGCTGGCGTTTTATGCGCATTTGGGGCTGGAGGGACGGCCGGCGGCGCCGCTTCAGGGGAAGAAAGTGCCTGTGTTGGTGTATGGGGGCGCCACGGCGACGGGGACGATGGCGTGTCAGTTGTTGAGTTTGTAGGTCCCTCATTCTGTTTTATGTTTCTGGGGGGGATGTGGGTTAATGGGTTGACAGGGCGGGATACGATCCCATTGCGACGACATCGGCCGCATCTGCAGACCTGGTGAGGTCGTATTCCGCGACGAGTACCGTTCCGTATACGGCGCCGGACTGCGGGAGCAGGATTAAGGCCGAGATGAAGGGGGGGCTGCGACACGCGCTGGATTGTATTTCGTCGCCGGAGTCGGTGAGGGTTTGTTGTGAGGCGTTGGGGAGGGCTGGGGGTAGGTGTGCGTCGTTGGAGTTTTGTCCGGAGGAGTGGCGGACTAGGAAGGCTGTCAGGGTGGAGATGGTGCTGGGGTATGAGATGTTTGGGAGGGGGTTGGAGTTGGAGGGCGTGTATAAGAGGGAGGCGGATCTGGGGAAGTTGGAGTTGTCGGTCGGATGGTGTAGAGAGGTGCAGGGGTTGGTGGAGAGGGGAGTGTTGAGGTCGCATCCGGTTAGGGAGGTGGAGGGTGGGTGGGATGGGGTTGTTAGGGGGTTGGAGATGTTGAGGGGGGGGGAGGTGAGGGGGGAGAAGTTGGTTGTGAGGTTGGGTTGAGACTTGAGTGATCTGCTTATAAAGTAGGGGTGTCTGGACACCAATTCAGTCGAGCGTTCTTGTTTTTTTTTTTTTTTTTTTTTTTTTACAGATTTACTCCGTAGTAGACTGGGAGTTGTATATAGTTTAAGGAGTTTTTTGTATTTGATATGCTGAGATAGGGTCAAACTTCTAGTCTGGATGCTTTGTGGTGTAGTGGTATATTCAGCAAATAATGAAGGGAGGGGGAAATATTCTTGGGTTGTTGCTGAGTGAGGTGAAGGAATTGAGGTGCCACCGGTAGTAAGCCCCCCAAGTACGGAGTAGTACTCCGCTCATTAAGTACCTGATACTAGTATTCTCTAGCATAAAGCTTGAGGCAGGATTGTCTGGGTTATCCACTCGGGTTCCACACGCGATGCTGCATGTCGAGGCTAGAGCTAGAGCATGTTATGTGCCTTAGGCATTGATTCTCACGAGATGAACACGCCTACTTTGAAGTCAGGGGATGGGTTCAATAATCAAAACTTCGTCTTCAAGTGACCATATTACAAAGTATCATTCTCCACCTATAGGTCTCTGAAAGCAACCGCTGCGAATAATTGTCAGAGAGACAACTCTGCTCAAATAATGTTTGTTTATCAATGTCGCGTGAAAGCAAATCGGGGGAACCGGCAAGCCCGGACCACTAGCGCCCCACTAGCCCGGGTTGGGACTAGCATACGTGTCAAGTGAGGAAAAGACGGGCGGAACATCAACAACGCGAAGCAACGGACCTACAGTAGTTTCCACGACCGCATGAACCAGTCCTAGCTTCACTACGCCAGTCGATCTTGCTGATTGGGTTCGCCGGTTCCAACTTAGTGTACTTCATATTATTTTTGTTGATGTGATCAGTCACTTTTGACGATCTCTAGCAAGAATCGGTCGATTCAGCACCGTCTTCGTCCCAGGGACCCAGAGATGTCTCCGCTCGACGCCCCCAAGACTCTCAAAGTAGACAACTCTGTATCTCTCTCGATAGAAGATGGCTCTTGCAGAATAGTCGGTATGTTCTTCATCGATTTCCTTGCGCGGTTATCATGGCAAGTAGCAGACTTGGCTGACATTTACGGTCGCAGATGGTCGACCGGCAACTGCAAGGCGGAAGAATGCAAAGAGCCATTGCTGCGGACTATCTTCCAAGCGCGGTACTACTCCCTTTTTCCCTACTATTCCCCCATACTCCGTGAAATATTTACAATTCTTGTTTTCTCTTAGAGTCCAAATCCAATTACCAGATTGATCTGTACGCCATTCTCAACGCCCATATCGCCGACAATGGCCTCACAATCAGCTATGTCGACGGTGATGGCAACAACGCCACCGTAAACGCTGTCCAGTATTCGGTCCGCCAAGAGGAAAAGTCGCACGCTGAATCGTGGGCGAAGTATTTCATGGACCGCGCCTACGGCCAAGCACAGCCATTCAAGAGACTGAAAGTTGTGATCAACCCATTCTGCGGTCGTGCCGTGACCAACTTCCGCACACATGCTGCACCAATCTTTGCGGCGGCCCACTGCCAGGTCGATGTAGAGGAGACGAAATATCGGGGCCATGCCATTGAGATCGCCGAGAAGATTGATCTCGACGCGTATGACGCCATCGTGTGTTGCTCCGGGGACGGCTTGCCGCATGAAGTCTTTAATGGATTGGCGGCACGGTCGGATGCTGTCATGGCTTTGAAATCGATGGCAGTGGCGATGGTTCCCTGTGGCTCTGGCAATGCGATGGCATGGAACGTCTTCGGGACCGACAATCCCGCGCTGGCGGCCTTGGGTATCGTAAAAGGATTGGAACTGCCGCTGGACATCGCATCGATCACGCAGGGAGACCGCCATACCGTGTCCTTTCTGTCGCAGTCCCTTGGTGTTCTGGCCGATTCGGACTTGAAGACGGACCATTTGCGGTGGATGGGAGACCATCGCTTTATCTACGGTGTGATATCCACCATTATCCAGAAAACGGCATATCCCTGCGAGATTGCCTTGAAAACTAGCACGGACGACGGGGAAGAGAGCCAGGGTCAGTCATCAGGCACCACGAATGGTTTGCCGCTGAAATACGGCACTGTTCTGGACGATATCCCGGGCGATTGGGAAATCGTCCCCCGAGAGAAGTTGGCCAGCTTTTACGCCTCGAACATGAAGATCGTGGCCAAGGATACGAACTTCTTCCCGGCTGCGCTCCCGCGTGACGGTGTCTTGGATGTCATGATGATCGACGACACGGTTGGTTACGCAGGTGCCCTAGACGCCATCATCAAACTTCCGCAAGGGAAATGTGACGAGCTCAAGGATGTTGAGATGCGGAAGATAGCCGCGTATCGCCTCACACCATGGAAACAGGAGGGATACATCAGTGTGGATGGCGAGAGGTACCCATTTGAGCCATTTCAGGTGGAAGTTCACCGGGGGCTGGGCCGGGTGCTCTCCAAGTCAAACCACTCATACCAAATACCAGGCGTATGAATGCACCACAGCTGCAGCATTATTGTATATTATCAATACCACTCACTCACATTACCTCCAAGCCAAAAACCCTCTAACTACACGACCAAACCTCCATCCACATTACCACTATACTATCCCCATCCCCACCTCCCATCCTCAACTCAAGCCTCCCTCCTCTCCCTCCCACTAATCAAATACACCCCCGCCCGCGCCTCAATCAACGGATCCCCGGACGCCTCCACGCCCTGGACCCTCGGCACAGGATCAAAAATAATCCTTTTCTGCTCCTCCTCATTATCCTGCACCACAGCATCCAACCTCACCGTCCCCAGGCTCACCACCTCCCTCCCCTCGGGCCAAGTCACCGTACAATCATCCGTAACATCCCCTTCCTCCGCAACCTGCACCACCAGCTCAAACACCACCTCCCCGGCCCGCACCCTCTCCCTCACCTCCTCAAACAAATACCCCTCGCTCCTCCCCTCCACCTGCTCCTTCGTAAGATACTCCTCCCCCGCCGCCGGCAACATCCTATACCTAACAAACCGCTCCACGCCCTCGCTACTAACTAGTTTGAACGCATTCACCCCGAAATAGTTCTCCGCTGCGAAGCTCACGGGGAAAGGCTTCTCGGCTTGCGCGAAGGCGAGGGCTGCCGGGTGGGTGGACAGGTACGCGGGCAGTGTGCCGGACGCGAGGGCGCGGAAGAAGGCGAGTGCTGAGGGGCCGTCTTTGGCGGGGAAGAGCGGCGTCGAGTGGGTTATTATGTCGGTGTGGGTGCGGCGCGGCGTGCTGGTGAGTTGGAAGCGCAGGGCGAGGCCCCGTGGGTTGCCGTTCGGGTCGGTGTCCGGGAGGTTGGGCAGGCCGGTGCTGCTGGAGAAGCGGGCGAGGATCGGGGTGGATGGGTTTTGGAAGTGTGGGGCGGAGGACAAGTGGGAGGCTAGGGGCGTCGGCGTGAAGGTGCCGCTGAGGAGGAGGCCTTTGGCGTGGGCTGGTGGGGGGTTAGGTTAGGAGTGGGAATGGGAGGGGGAGTGGGAAGAGGGGGTAAGGCTGACCGGGTCTTTTGCCGGGGTGAGGGCCGAAGATGCCGTGCAGGGTGTCGACGAGGTCGTGGCTGGTTGCGACGACGGCGGGGTCTGTTGGGAGAGGCATTTTGGTGGTGCTGGAGCTGGGGGATGGTGGTTGTAGAGGGAGACAGAGGGACGGATGGGAATTGGGAAGACTATGGAAGCGGTTTGAGGGTTAGATTTTTTTTATAGGGAGGGGAACAGAATGATGAGTCTGATGATTATGGTCAGCTCTAGTATGCGCTGAGCGGGGTAATCATCGTTGCGCTGGCTGGTTGTAAAACGTCGCGTAGGTGGCTGCGATAGACTAACTTAATACAGCCAGGCAGATCAGAAGCAGACTTATTCATCACAGTCCAGATAGGTTGATTCTGCACAGCCAGAGGTTAGTTCCACGCAGCCAGGTAGATTAAAAATAAATTGATTCTATAAAATCTAAACAGATCAGTTTTGTATAGACAAGTCGATTACAAGTAGATTGATTATTTAGAGCTAGATAAGCAGAATCCATATAACCAAGCCAGTAAATTTTGTTATTTCGACAAGATAAAGCATTTTTTTTCGTGCTCCGGAGTTGCGTAGCCATCCGGAGATGCGCGACTCTCTACCGGGCCGGATGATTGGCTTGTTCATACCAGGTAGCTTCACTTTCGGTGTTGGTGCTCATTTGTCGGTTCGGATCGCGGTACTTGGGGGAGGACCCGCTCTGATCTTAGGTCAGATCTTCGGCGGGTCGATATCTCGGGAAATCCTCAGTCCAATGGTCGGGTAGCTTGGGTTGGCTGTCTATCTGACGAAGACTTCATCAGTCCGATGGATCCCATGATTGGCTGGTTCGCCTCACTCCGCACCTCGCCCTCTTGTGATTGTTCTAAGTAGCTTACCTGCCATAATCCTCCGATATAATCATTGCGCTCCGCTTGCGAGTGAAAATATCCATCAGATGGGCACCCTATTGGTCGCCGATGCAACTACCAGCTTTTCAACTTTTCCAACTGCCGAAGAGTATATCTCAAGGAAAGTCGGCCTTCATCGTTATCCGCAAAGATGGCTGGGCCGGAAGACCTGGAAGAAGAATCAGGTATCGAATCATCCGACTACCTTGAGTGGGGTGGTTTGGTTGGAGTATGGCATGAAGTAATGGTTTAGGAGGCAATTGGTGTGACAGCACTGCGGACGAACGCCCTCCAAGAAATCCCATTTATCGATCAAGCTTGCCACCGATGATGCCTTTTTTAGGGCATTTGATGCAAACCGGCGTTCATAGTCAAATTTAGTCTGGACCTGCCCGATCTCCTCCAACCATGGGTGAGAGCAACCGTCCCGTCGCTGAGGGCGCCACCTCCGCAATGCCCCTCAGTGTAACACACGGAGGGGGCTGCGTCCGGTCACAGGCCTCAGACTAACTCGTTTTTATGAAATAATTTGGTTTATAGGGCTACCAACGAGGTGCCCTACGATCGGATCTAGATACGAGGGGTCATGATGTCAACTCGTATTCTTCCTTTGCCAACAGCACTGCGCATCTTCCAAGAGCTGGGGAAATGCAGCGAGTCGAGCTACAGGGTCCGCGACTTTCTCCACAGTACTTGCTCACCCACGTAGCAGCGTCAGGATGCGTCATCGATGGTGGCTTGCATCAACAAGCTTCCCCGTTTTGGCGGTATTTCCACCCTTCAGACCTTGGCGATAATGTCATGCTAAAGAGGCCAGGGAACACTCGGCGCCATGGCGACGATGTTCAATACCTGCGCAGTATGCCAAGGATGGCAGGAAGCAGTGCAACCTGATGCGAACACCACGATTTTATCCCAGCCTGCTTGGTGTGTCATCGATCTTTTCCCGTGCCCATCCCGTTTCCATTCATCAAATCTAAACGGTTCAGGGCCGTGACTCTCAAAGCCGTATCACTGGCAATATCTGCCACGGCAGATTTCACCCTACTGCTGACCATGAGGTTGAAATTGGATGTAGCCAGAGGTTTCATAGCGGCGGCGCTACTCTGGTGTTCATCCTCCGCGATACTTTTCACTGTCCTGGGAGTGGTCGCGGGACAACCACCCTCAGTCAAATCGCCAGAAACATGGCAATACACGCAGAACTTCTACTACGGGATTTTTGCCGCCTCGCTCTACATTCCGATGGGAATCTTATTGACGAGCTACGCGGGTAGTGTCCGCACCGTCCAATTAAGTCCCAAAGACAGAAGATCCGTTGAAGACACAAGTATCATTCTGCGAGCACTAACTCTGGCAGTCTTTCTTCTCGGCGGAGCTGCTATCTACGTCCCCATAGAAGGATGGTCCCTTACGGACTCGCTGTATTGGGCCGTGTACACGGTCCTAACGGTGGGTATCGGAAACATAGCCCCCAAGACCCACCTTGGACGAAGCCTGCTATTTCCCTACGCCACAGCTGGCATCACATCTCTCGGGCTTTTCGTCGCCTCAATAGCATCTTTTACCACTAAAATGGGAGAGCTCCATCTGAGGTTTGAACTAGAACAGGAAGGAATCCATATGCACGAGATGCATGTCGCAGGTGACCATTCGACGAACACACATGAGAAAGATGAAGAAAAAGCTCAGCAGTCATCACACTTACAGCTCCCCCGAAAAGCGGACGTCTTGAAAGCGAGACGAATTAAATCTGAGTTTCACCGCAGACACCGGTGGTTGGTGTTTTCTCTCTCCGCCATCGCATGGCTGCTCCTCTGGCTCGTCAGTGCGCGTGTCTTCAAGGGTTCCGAGCGAAGTCAGGGCTGGACGTACTTCGATGCTCTATACTTCACATTTGTGTCGCTTATGACAATCGGATACGGCGATCTCTTCCCGACGAGTAATTTCGGAAAGTCGTTTTTCGTGTTCTGGGCTCTTCTTGCCGTCCCGGTGATGACGACGCTGGTCGGTGTCATGGGCGAAGTAGGATTCCGCACTGTGACCTACTTCCTGCGCCGTCTTTGGGGATCATGTCCCTGGAAGCACCACGGGCGTCGTTTCAAGGCCCTTATGAGGAACAGAAGCCTCAGTCGGCCGCCGTCAAGAAGCTTATCCCATGCCAGACCGCCAAGCTCGTATGCCAATATTGACCTCGAAAACCAAGCTCACAAACATCCAGATGCGCATCATCCACCCGATGTCTCGCCAACTTTGCAGCATCGTAAGCCACATAATAGCCCTGATGAGAAACTCGACCCGATCGGACATTTCGCAGCGGCGCAACATGATCTTCAAATTGGTGAAGAAATCGAGAAGCTGGTGGACATCCTAAAAGACGACGTGATGCAAGTGGATCTGCACTACAAATGGGTCCAGATTATACCCTTACTCAGTCTTGAAGGCGATGAGGAACTCGATTTTCCAGAGCCCAGACTTTCACCGGGGGGGCATCATCGTCCTCAGGTCGTGAGAGAGGTGATTTGTGTCAATAAGTCAGCAACAGACCGCAACAAGGAGTTGTTGTGGATGATGAAGTTGCTTGTGGAGAAACTGTGCTCGCATCTTCGAGAGGAGGTTCGGGGAGATCCCAAGTACAAGCATTTAGCGGGTTCCTAATTTTGATTAATTGAGTAATTTCCTTTTTGGGGGTTTCTCCAAGCGAAAGTAGTATTCCATATCCATAACAATTTGAATTTACCAAATGGCTGCCATTTTCGGCCGCCATTTGGTAACACGTGACCTCGCCCGCTACCACCACGCACCTCGACTCCCCTCTGTCCACGGCCCCCACCATGGGTGTTCCCGCCCCTTCTCCATCTTTCGACGAGGCCCACCTTCTGCTTCACCGTCACGCATCCAACCGCCGTTCCCTAAGGGCGCTGAACATGGACGGCACTCGCCAGTCCGAAGCCGCGATGGCTGCCTTTCGTTTTCTCGTGGCCTATTTCAGCCATTCTTCCCTCCCTTCCACCCACCTAACCTCTCGTTCTCTCATCTTCCGTTGGTTCTGTTATCTATTATCCCTGACCTGCCATATTTACGAGCGTTGTCCCTTAGATATTCCATGTTTTGAGTTACTCTTCACCGTTGAGTCTTGTTATTTGTTTTAGATCAGTACTCGTTGACGGCTTGCTCTCTCGAACCCATACCATGAAACGTCTCTCATTTATTATGCTCGGTATTGTGCTCTAACAGGTGGCAGGGCCTCAAATATCTGGTTAAGATACATGGGCTTGATACCCAGCCCGCGAAGAAGACGCCGGTTTATATCGAGGATATCGGTCCGTTTAATGAAACTATTTTATCGACTCAGGAGAAGAAGGAAGTTCCACCTTGGACTGCAGCGTATCCAAGTCTGTGTTTTCAACTCGTTAGCTCTGTTTACCGTGCATCGGCGAAGTGCACTTTTAAGTCTCCAGTTCAAGGATCTTCAAGTCTCTCTTCAAAAGGATCCCCATGGCGGACCTCCAGTTCCAATGATTGAGCTTGCGGCGGAAGGAGTCAAAAAGTTTTTAGGACTAACTAAACTGCAAGTATCCAAACCCCCCTGTCGGATCCCTCTCCACACTTGTCCTCTGATCGATAAACAGAACCACATTTGCACTCCCGGAAATAATCTACGGCCCGTCATTAGTTCTATGCCCGCACACGCTGCTGTTTGGGATCCTTTTCTATGCTCGGGCGTTCCGCAACCCAAACCTGACCTCGAAAGCCAAACTTCGCAGTCTCTTTATCAGCAAAGGTTGCGAGCAGCTCCTGGTACCGATTGACCGTAACAAGGCTGATTGGTATATATTCGCCAAAACCGAATTGGTCAAAGGGGTTCCGACTATTCAGTGGACGGAGCCGATGTCGAAATCAGCTATGTCGAGGTTGCTAGTTGTCTTCGGGGAGATTCGTGGCTGGAAAGGGGCATTCCACGCCCATCAGTTCCGATACGGAAGCGGCAAGGTGGTTAACAAGAGTGGTAAGTACCACAATTGGGGCCAAAAAATCTAATGGAGTCCTATATCTGGGCGGGTAGCTGATCCTATGCAGGGTGGGTCAGCAAGGAACAACATATGCTGATCATGAAACACGCCAGTCCCCGGACCTTTTTTAACCATTACCATCCCCTACAGCTCGACACCGATATGATCCGGGTTATCTGCGGCCTTGATCCCGACGTGGATTTTGATGCGGGCTGTCACGCGGCAGAGCCGTTGGCGAGACACACGGAGGCCACGGTATCTGACCACGCAGCAGAGAGCCCAAGTGGAGGATCATTCTGATATGAAAGAGGCCCGTCGCAGGCTGGACGACGCTCGTGCACTTCACGAGGAGTCACAGCAACCGAGATTACTAAACCGGGTCCGCCAACGTGAGAAAGAGTTGAAGAACACGCGGCAACGGTTGTTGAGGGCCTTACGGCAACAAGTCCGAGAGAAGTTTGACGAAGAGCAAGCATTCCTGGACATCGAGGCGCAACTGTCTGGTACAGCAGTAAAAAAAAGGTAGTGAGGACGAGGAGTCTTCGTTACAGGATGACATGCATCCTCTCCAGCTGCTTCTTCTTCAGCGACTCCTCTCGTACCCGTCGTCCAACTCTGTGGAAGATGAATGGAAACGGCGCGATGATGCTGTGGACGCGGCTGTGCAGTATTGTGGCGTCCACGAGGGTGGCCCACTTCGTGGCCGTCCCAAGCGGATCACCGCAAAATCCATATCATCGACAGGCTCTGAGCCTGACTTAGACAGCTCGTCCGACAATAGAGACAGCGTTGGTGAGACTAAGGTGCCCACACTCTCTCCACGTGATGAGCTCTTCCGTGCAACGCAGGACCATCTGAACACTTCGAAAAAGCCGCGGGCCTGTTTCCAATGCTTCGCAAATGAAAAACTGCCCGATACGACTCGTTGTTACATGTATCATGATTCTGGGTGTGTGACGCGGCATTTCGACTCTCAACATTTACATGAAGACCCTCTCAAATGTAATTATTGCGAGGTGTTGGTCGTGCATAAGATGGCTTTCCAACGCCATGCATCGGACATCCACCGAGTTGAGAGTCGTTGGCGAGAGTTTCGCAATGTCCGATAGATCACGTTGTGTTCACTCCATAGTCTACATCGGACACGTACTCACTTTGTTTTGTATTGCAATCCATCATTGTATGCTACGTTGTATTGGCAAGTGGGATGCCGACCTCGGCGGGTAGCTCCAGAAATGCAGCAACCTCTGGATCGGTTTCATCTACATTCTTCGACGTAAACGGCCCTTCGATATAGTATGTCCTATGGATCCCAGCCTATGTAGTGATCCCTACGTAGGACCCCGACCCATGTAGTTACTGCTGACATGGCTTTGCATACTCTACATTATCGCTCTGCACCAGCAAACCACAAACAAATATAGTCATATGGTCTCATGCAACGCAGTATATGTACATGAGCTGGAAATCCATAGCAGTGTAACATCCTACTTTCTGCCTCCCTGGGCGGCTAAGGAGAATTCATCGCTAGACCGGTGTGCAACTCGGAACTCGTAGGCGATACAGGGAGACAAAAGGTACATTTGCACACTTGTGCGTTCCCTTCCCATCAGAAATAGCCCCCTGATCCTGTAGGGCATTGAGATGTCTCCACAACCAACGCAGGATTCATGGCAAGGAGACGTCAATCGGACACTCATCGAGCGGAAAGCCAACAAAGACTTCGCCTTCGCAGAACTATTTTCAAAGGCGCCCACAAGTATGCTTGTGAGTGCAATGCTGCCATTTGTGTGATCATTCGAACTCGAGAGGATGGCAAAGCATTCTATTTTATAACGAATACCTTGGAAAATTTTCTACCTATGCCCGAAGAACTGGTGAGAAACGATATCTTCCCCTACAAAAACTGTAGCCTACAATACAGAAATAACTGTATCCACAGCCGATTAAGCAGACATCCAAGGACTTTGCAAGTCTGGAAAACGGATGCCGTTGCTAGGATTGTTGTTATGCTTATTATTGTCAAGTTATTAAGAAATCAAATCGAAGTCACCGATCTCTGGAGAAAACAGGGGCAAAACAGCCTCGCAGGGATGTACTCCACGCTATGGTTAGTGGTTGAATTGAGGTCAAAACGCGTGAGGTGGCCTGCTCGACCGAGAGTAAAGCAATCTGTCGATGCAAGGCACCCGCCTGCCCGGTTAGGCCTAGCGCCCTACCAGGCAGGGGGAGGCAGAAAGCAGGATCCTGCACTGTTATGGATTTCCAGTTCATGTACATACAGTGCGTTGCATGAGACCATATACTATATTTGGTGTTTTCTGGTGTAGAGCGATGATAGGAGAGTATGTGTCAGCAAAGCCACGTCATCGGTAACGCACGTTCTAGTGCTGCAAGGTCATGGGTTGGTTCGTCGTCGGAGGGCCGCCTACCAAAGACCAAGCACGGATCGACGTAGACGGCTCTTCGACGTAGACGCTTCGACGTAGAAGCTTCGACGTAGATGGTCGACGACGAGCGCACAAGTGTGCAAATGTACCTTCTGTCTCCCTCCATGACGCCATAGGCTATGCGTAGAGCAGGCTGACTGTTTTAAATCTCAGCTCAAGTAGCCTTTACTCATACCACACGCACCCGCTTAGAGTGACGCTCTTCAGAACCACACCGTAATCGTTTGAGAGCACCTGGCCGTTTATGCCGCGGTCGACGGTCCAAGGTGCACAGATGGAAGTCAATGATCAGGGCTCGCTCGAGCTCAGCATTCCACAGGATGTTGTCCGGACGAAGATCCTGGTGGACAACGCCCAAAGAGCGGATCTCCTTCATCGACCGATAAATCGCTCTTTGGATGGCCCTGTCCAGAGAATTATGGCTCACGCTCTCACCACCCCAGCCCATCAGAAGCATATGACGGATCCTTCCCGCGCCGTGGAGGAAGTAGGTTTGGGCCAAATTGATCGCCCCGAGAAAGACGGGAACGGCCGATCCTTGGACATCCTTGAGGACCCCGTAGGCCTCGGCTTCGCGTGAGACCATACGCCAGCGTTTCGAAGTCGTTCCTTTCCCGACAACAGTATATCCGAAGGTGGAACATGTAATCCTGAACGGTGCGCCGGACTTCCCACAAGACCCACAAGGGCCCATGGGAGTGCAGTTATGATCTAGATCTTGATCGAGCTGCGCCTTAAGCATCTTCACCAAGTCAACCGCGCTGATCGGATGGCGGTCCTCCCTTCTGCCAAGTATATGTAGGCCCGTATTGGGGCACGCAGGGTCAACCGGTCCGCCTTGCTGTAGCCCGAGAAGGCATCTTTGTGTGCAAAATGGGGCATCATGGGAGCGAGATTGCCTGCTTTGGTTCCCATGGCGATCTGTTCGGGGTGCGGGCCGTTGGGTTGGAGGGGACGATGGGATCAGGCTGAACCTCCGCTTCCGTCCAGCAGGCGCGGCAGGGTCAGCCTCAGAATCAGAAGAATCCCCTCGAGGATGTTGGTCGGATGGTGGCGCGCAGCTAGCGGCGGCCGCTCGTGTGGTCACTCGAGGCCCGGTCACGGGAGACGATGATGAGAGGTATTCAGAGGTCGTCTGCTCAGGACTAGCAAAATCGGAGCTAGCATCGTCCAGTGGTAAATCCACTACTACGATCTGGGAGCGATCGCTATCGTAACTCGTGCGCCATTTCGGTAGATTGTCTTTTGCAGCATTCCGCCACGCCTGATCACGAATGAAGGTGCGAAAACTCATCAGACAGAGGCAAAGCGTTCTCTCAATACGAGTCCTGGGAATTCTAGGCCCTCCAGCATCCGCCATCCCGTATATCCCGGGGTCCCCCAGGTCGTAATAAAGGGTAGTTAGGTCATCGTAGGGCACCCAGAGCAGCACGTCCATCAGACCGTTTGTTAGATATGAATATTCCAGACCCTCTTGAATCATCACATGAAATTCTTGGACGATGGCTGATCCGACCAGCCGCTCGGCGTGATATCTTGACTTCTCTGGCTCCTCCGTCGGAACACGATCAGGTTGGACTACTTCTCGCCAAAATTCCATCGGTCGGAGGCCTAACCGCAGGTTCGCAGCGGAGAGCTTGTGTGGGGGTTTATATTCGACCGTGGTCAGCAAGGTACTCCTGTTACCGTCCATTCGATGGATGCAGAATTGATCAGGCTTTGAAGGTTTTGTGGTTAACGGCTCGACTTCATCGTCTTCCTCCAAAGCATTGGCGTGATTATCGAACCACACTCCGTTGCCTAAACGGAACTCCTCGCGAGCCTCTGGTATTTTGCACAGCTCGGCGATAATATCGTGGACAGGGTCTTCGACGGCGAGTCGCTCGTAGGTCTCGAGATCTTGTTCGCTGCTAATCGGTCGACGTGCGAATCGTCGACCATGGTCTTCCAACGCAATAAGTGACGTGAATAACTGTGGTGTATCTTCTCCTGCACGCTGCAGGTAACGGCAAACAGATTCGTAAATTTCCCGCTGTTTATCCTTACAGTCACTCCATGGACGCAGTCGTAGGGGACAGTGTTTTCCTATAGGAGCGGGAATTTTGCCTGTCGTTGAGCGAGACGGTGTTTGGGCTCGGAGTGGCTTCCACAGGAGATCGTGGCAATGTTGGATGAACTCTGGAAAGGTCGTGGGTCGGTTGCGCTTCCTCTGTTGGCTCTCCCGTTCCTCTGCCTGCTTCTCCCGTTCCTCTGCCAGCCGTCTTAGCTCGGCCTCTCGCTTCCTTTCCTCCTCTGCCTGCTTCTCCCGTTCCTCTGCCAGCCGTCTTAGCTCGGCCTCTCGCTTCCTTTCCTCCTCTGCCTTGAGGAAAAGCGCTTTATAATCCGGGGAGCTGCTCCCACTCATCATTATCGTGATAAGTGAGCGGAAGACGGACAATCCCGAAGTGACAGTGGGGTGCGACCCATCCCTGTCGTGACAGTCAGTTGGGTGGTAACTCGGGAAAAGTATTTTTCCGTCAGAAAATACACGTGACTCCAGACGACTGATGAAGTGGGGATCAACCTCACTCAGGGGGTTCGGGGTTTCCGGTCGCAGTGCTTGTACAAGGCCTATTTAATGCATGCAATTGGCTCGTTAAGCCTAGTAATGATACTCGTCTGGGTCCATATAAAGATATACTGAGTGCTTAATTCCTTCTATCTCCATGCCTACTTGCAGGTCCTTTTATGTGCGTGATATAGAGGCTTGCTTAGCAGCGGGTCCGGAGCAACCATGTTCCGGTCAGCCAATCAGGGCTCTAAGCCTCTAACCTCATATCATCAATAAGACTATTAAGATTTAATAGGTGCCTAGGGGGCTCAGCTGCGACCGGGTCAGAAATTAGTGCGACGGGTTCAGGGAAATCCTAACACTGAATAATCTAAATCACGTGGATAGATAATACAGAGTCAGGATTATAAATCCTGATACTAAATAATTTAAATTATATAAATAAATAATACAGAGTTAGGATTATAATAATTAATATTAGATTATTTTTTTATATAAAAAAAAATTATCTGACTATAATATAATTATAATTTTATATAATCTTATATTATAGTTATTAGAAAAAATGGCAGTTTTTACTTTTCTCTCACTTCTTACTCAAATTTAGTATAGAAATGCATACAAAGTTTGAGTAAAGAATAAAGTGAAAATAAGGTGAAAAAAGAAGATACAATTAGCTAACTTAGCTAAAGGGAAGGATTCAATAGAAAAAACTGATCAGACTTGATCAAAGGATTGATTCTGATTCGAATTGAATCACTTGGATTGAATCGCTTGAATCGCTTGAACAAGAATAAAGTGAATGAGCGAAGATTAAGGCTATATTTATGTTCATTCACCTGTCAGGTTGAATCATCATGAATCATACCTAGATTATGATGCTTTAAAATCAATAAAGCCATGAAATACTAAATGTAACATAAAGATAGGGTAAAACAAGTTTGATGAGTGAATAAAGATGTAACGTTTCATATGAGCGGGAAGAGTATTCACTTAATTAGCTGAACCGGATTATAGAAGATCGGAGGTAACTGCTGTAGAGTTCAGAATGATTTATCACTGAGTTGGCTGGACCTGTCCGTAGGTCGGAGATAACCGGTTTCGGGAGAGATGATTAATCAGTGAATGAAGTAGAGTATTCCAGCCGACAAATATTAATATATTTAAAGGATATACTGTTGTCTTTCTTAGTATATTTAATATAGTACAGGTACAAAATCAACTTCTAGTTATAGTCTAGCCTTGCTAATATATAAAGAAAGTAATATATAGAATCTTAATATATAATTTACTATTTAATAGAAAAGTATATATTCTATAGCTAGTTATAGTTAGATCTGTCTTCCAGTATTACTTAGTAGTAAAAATATATATTCAGTTCTGTATTTATATATTAGTATAATATTTTATTTTTATAGAAGAAGTTCTTCTATTATTTTATAAAAAATAAATTAAATAATTCTATTTAATTTTATTTTTTTATAATAATATTTTTTATTACTCTGCTGTTAGTAATAATATCTACTATTTTATTCCAGCTAAAGTTTTTTAGATTTATAATTCTCAGAAGAATCAGAGTATATATATACTTATAAATATTTAATAAATCTTTTAGATATACAGACTACTTATTCTGATAGAACCAGTAAAATCTTTACTTAAATATTTTAATATTTTCTAGTTTATAACTATATTCTGTAAGAAAAATAATCTTAATTTATAATTCTTAATAGTTATCTATACTAGTTTTCAGACCCAGTTTATTTACTAGTAATTTTAAATATAGATAGTAGAGTATAGTATTCTATTCAGTTACTTTTACTAGTAGAATAATTATTATTATTTTCTTTAGTTTCTTTAATAATAAGATATCTCTTAGAAATAATACAGTAATTCCCTGATATTAATATTTATTCTTCTAGAGTTCTTCAGTAATTACCGGATCTATTTTAATATTAGATAGACTTACTATTGTAAACGGGTGCTAGCCACGCTCGCGACTAGTCCCTACGTGTCTGTCGAAGGCACGTATGTGTAAGCAGCGTGTGTCGTAAGCAAGGACCGTGCCTGCTATACTCGGTAGTCTAACCGTGTAGATATATATAGGAAAGAGTGAGAAGAAAGAAGTATATCTTGTACTACCTATGTGGGTGTGCCTTGCTTATATAGCTTATTATAGATGCGATAAGTATATAATCCTTTTTATATCTCTTCCTTCCTCCTTTTTTTTTTTAAGAGTTCTGCCTCACTAATATATCCTGATCGTGATAGATCCTAGTAGTGATCTATCATATTCTTCTCTATTTCTACTTCCTCCTGCGGTTTCTGGGCAGGTACAGTCCGTTCATATCAGTATACATCACCCCATCCATTTACCTCATCCAAGGTCTTTGTACCTTTTCCTGGCGGTCCCTGGCCCTTGGACGGGATCAATTCGGCTGGATCTTTATTTCCATGGCCGCCGGCATGGCAGTCCACTTGCGCCTTCACGTTCTTGCGCTCGACGAGGTTGCTTCTCGGTCGGAAAAAGTGGGACTGCAGGAGGTGCAAACCTTTTGGTCGTTCTTCATGACGGATCGCACGGCGATCTCGATTCTGGGCCGAAACTGCGTCTTGCCGTGGAGGCGTGTCAATGTTCCCCAGATCGAAGCATTCATCTCGGATAACCAGGGAGATCTCATGAAGCTATCGTTTGCCTGGCAGTGCAAAATGTGGCATGCCCACGATCATAATATGGATCAAATGTATTTCGTTCCCGGATTTCCATTGGCAACCCTTGATGACTAACGTGGTCAGATTCTCGCAAGCATTCGAAAGGCTCAGCTTCTCCAGCCAGGTTCAACTACTCATTTCAACACACGAAGATCTAAATAATTTCATCAAGTCTTGCGATGGGAGACTACGCATGAACCGAGGCATAACCCCCAAGCCTGTGCTCTTGTTCCATATGGCGTATCAAATGGCCATTCTTGTCACCATGCCGCCCTTCCTCCATCTTTTTATCAAGATCAAAAACAAGCAGTCCGATGTCTCCAGTGCCATGTCTTTGGTGCTGCGGTCGATTAGCAATGCTGCCTCATCAATGGTTCGGCTGGTTCATCTATACCGTCAGCACTATGGCTTTCGTCACGGAAACCCACTGCTGATTCACCACCTCCTCAGCGCAGCGATTGTGAATCTGATGAACACCACATCGAAATCTCTCCCATTACGACGACACAGCACTCGTTCTGTGAGAAAGTGTTTAACCCTACTGCAGGAGTTTAGGCAGCTGTGGCCCGTGCGATGTGACAAAAGTATGACCGTCATCAAAGCTTTAGCAAAACGATGGGGGGTGGAATTTGCTCTCCAAACCCAATTCGAGATCTCATTCGAAGGCAACCCAGACAGCACATTCCACGACGACGAGAGACTTGCCCAACCTTTCACGAACCCGGGGGTGTGTCCGAATCCCAGTATCGACGATCTTCTCGCTCCATCTGCGCAACCCTTTGCCACAAACGAAGGCCTTGGATACTCGGGACAGACCATGGTCCCAGACTGGGATTACTCTACAAATCAGCCACTACTGAATATCGCCGACTTTGATATCTTCGGCTCCTTGCAAGGCGTAGATAACTTTGATTTGAACTGGGCTTTCTGAAAATTCAATTAACGCTACCAACAAAAACCCGACATATCCGGCTACTCCTCAACATGGCCAGTCGATTCTGCCGGCTCATCAGTCACAACCATCTTCTTCACCTTCTTGCAGACATTGAGCCACATCAGATCAGGACGGCTGTAATGGCCCGTCCCATCCGCAAACATCTTCGTGGCCACAATCTGGTCCATATCGAGATCTGCGTAGATGACTGTCTCTGTCATGGAGTCCGCTGGTTCGGTGAGCTTTCTTCCATCTGGTCCGAAGACCGCGGAAGATCCTCCGCCAGGGGCAGACATGAGAGCCCCCCCGCCTGTGTTCATTGTGGTCACTCCTTTCGCCGTGATGAGGGCAGTGCAGTGAAGTACAAATGTTTGAGACTCGATGGCATATGTTTGCGACAGACTTTGACACCCTGTTCGTTGTCAGTTTCAGTCAAATAGTTATCCCGCTTTTGCCGAGCATACCTTCTGCAGACATAGACCACAGATCACTCCCCCCCGGAATGTGGGGTCAGGCTGGGCCAGGCCGAAACATGAATATCCTCTCCTTGCGAAAAGGTCTGGAATTTTAGAAGAGGCTGGATGTGTTCCCAGCACGACAACGCACCAACCCGCGCAAATGGCAGCTGCGCCACACTGGAGAAGCATTCGCCGGAAGCATCGCCGAAGATGGTACGCTCCATATGCGTGGGCTTCATTTTCCGGCGGTGGGACTTGATTTCGCCATCGGGCCCGATCAGCACTTGGGCAATGTAGATCGAGTTATTGTCATTCTCGGAGAAGCCTAGGGAGACTGCGATGCCCATTGTCTGTGCACACAGCCGAATCCGCTTCATTTCAGGAGAATCAAGGCGGAGAGAGTTCTTGATGTATCTGACGTTCAGCTCCGCATCTAGCAGTCGGCTCCTGGAAGATGTACTGTCAGGGTCAATCTGGCAGTGTGATACATATCCTGACGGACTTACCAGATCCAACACGGATATCCAGGAATCCAGCACTCAGGGAAAGCAATCAGAACCGCGTTGTTCTGAGCGGCCTCGGCAATCAACTCGCAGGTCTTGGCCACCCCCTCATTCAAATCCAGCCACGCAGGCTCGGCCTGAGTGACCGCGACACGAACATTGGATGCTGACATGATGAAAATTATGGATTAATGAAGTCTTGGTATGTCCCAACATGAGCGAGCCTCACGGTGGAATTTATACGCCGTTGCATGGCCGTGCTTATCGCTTCCCCGCATTCCCGTTGAATCCCCGAGTTTTGGTTCGCGGATAAAGTTGCGGAGCCCAAACTTCCGCAACCGGAAACAGAATATCTCGCCCTGCAGATAGGGACTGATAAGATTGTGCTGATTGCTTTGAAATCAGGTTGGGTTATTGGTAGTGTGATATGCCTAAATCCCACGTGGGTTATCTGCGGGATGGAAACACCCGCAATATAAATGTCATTGGCATCTGGTTTGAAGTGGCGAAGGATGGGGAGATCGGTTCCTTTGGGCTTCAGGTACTGACGATAAGTACCTTGCGGCTACTATAACCTCCGCAAGATAACCGGTTTATTTGTCGCGAGCGGTGGTCATATACCCTTATCATATCCTGTCCTGGCTGAAGTCTCTCATCTTACGGCTTCACCTACCACATCCCTCTCTACAATATCTCGTCCTACAGTATCTCTTTCATTCATTCACCCCCATCCCTTCATCAAAATGTACGGCGTCACCCTTCCCACCACCTCAATAACCTACACCCTCTTCGGCCTGCAATACAGCACGCCCACCCCCACGCCCACCCAATCCGCCCTCATTACCAGCTTCACTGACCTAATCACCAACCACCCAACCTCCCTCACCACCCTCCTGCAACACCACCAACCCTCCTCATCCTAACGTAAAACCCACGTCTGGTTCGCCTACTGGCCCACCCCGGAAGCCTACAAAGCATGGTGGACACGTCCCGACGTAACCACCTTCTGGGCCTCCCTCCCGCCCGACACACCGGCATGTGGCGTGAGATCATCACCCCCTCGCGCACCCACACGCAGCACGGCACCAACAGCCCCGACCCCATCGGCCAAGGCTGTCTCGGGTCACGGAGCAACATCGCCGACAAATCAGGGTACTGGGGCTGCTACCGCCAGCGGATGGAAGCGGGAGCGACCGATCGAATGAAGTCTTCCCTTCCATCATCGTCGTCATCCGGGCCCGGACCCAAATCCCACCCCGGAGCCACGAGTGACGAGACCATCCCAGGAAGAATCCACATGACCACGACCCCCTCCAACCTCTGCTTCGTGGTCGAGGGACAAGACCACACCTCCCTAACCCCCAAAGAAAAAGCCTACTGGTTCCGCGAGTTCGACTCCCTCGTCACTCAATGGATAACAGATCTCGCGAACGCAGGCCCAGACCAAGGCGTTCTGGACAAGAAGCTGTGCGCTGAGGTAGACAGCGGACGGTTTTCTCCTCCCTCTCTGGTGGAGCAAACATCACAGCGAACGGCAAAGGGGGGTGAGGAAGAAAGCAGGATGGAAATCCTCACCTTCAACCGCAAACTCCAATTCTTCTGGTTCCGCGACCTGCGCGCCATGGAGACGATCGGGAAGCGCAACGCGGGCCACGTCGAACTCCGGAAGAAGTTCCTGGGCGCGTATGGGCCGGGAGGCGAGATGAGTGGTGAGGGGGATGCGGGGATACGGCTGTGGGTGGAAACGAGTGTTCTGAAGGGGGGGGAGGTCGAGTGCGAGTATGTGGGGTGTTGGGCGGGGACGGGGTTGATGGGGTTTGAGGGGGAGGAGGGGTTCTGTTGATTGATGAGTGTTTTGTTGTTTCATTGGGTTGGGGGATGCGTTATGCGGGTGTGTACCCTGTTGTACATACGTAGTATATGCATGCATGGCTGGATGCATTTGGTTGAGGGAGAGGTTTGTTTCATGTTTGGATTCTTGGGGCGGGGTACGGAGTACAGTACATGAGGGTTGGGTTGTTGGGTTCGGGATGGGTATGTTTATTGGGGCTGGGGGGCGTTGGAGGATAGAGTTCTGGGGGTGTCAGAATGTAAAGATCCTGCATATTTGGGTAATGTCCTTGTAAAAAAAAAAAAAGAAAAAAACAATAAATGATATGTCGAGGGTCTTATTAGCCTAGTCGACCTGCCGCAATGTTGTGATAGGTTTCGCTGGTTGCCTTCCTGCTTCACCTCACCACCACCAGTCTACGACATGGTTCTCTTTCAGCCTCCCTACTGGATTCCATATATTCTTCTGGGACTATGGTTCAAATTTAGATTAACTGAAATATTTTATGAGAAAGACGTAAGTAGGAGCTGCATGGCGTCCCGTCGACGCGTCATGTGACCGGTGCTAGCCTGCACCCCGGCCTCCTTCTCCTCCTCGTGTCTTGCTTCTCTCCCTCCTCTCCCTCCTCGTCCTCCTCTCCTATCATCGCCTCCCGTCTGCATCTAAACAATGCCCGTGTTTAACCTTCTTCATCCGTCCTGCGCCGACGGAGTCAATGTGTAGAAGCTCATTGGAGTTCGACCGATATTAATATCGCATTCTGTACGGAGGCCTCGGTCCAGGGAGGCCCGACGCCGACATGCGGCGTAGGACGTCTAATCCCTGCCGCAGAATGGCCCTAACAAAACTGTCTCACTGGGGCGGACAGGTTGGTTGGCTTTTTCCGCGGTCCCCCCGATCCTGTCGAATCGCTTGCCTCTTTTGCCCAAGGCCCCCTGCAGCTTCTCCGACCCGTTTGGGTATACGATCCGCGTCGGTTGACAGGGCCCGAGTCAGTATCTCCTAGGCTACTGCGAAGTTGGCGAAAGCTATCTTCCGGAATCCGAACACTCGACGGAGTCTAGTATGGCACTAAATTCCTACTAAGACTAGGAAATCACTTCCGCGGTTCCAGACTCCCGAATCCCGACCCTCAGCAAAGGCTTGACGGTGAATAAGCAATGGCGCGGCCCACGAACGTGCACGGCCGCTTAGTGCTTATTCGATCCCTGCTATGACAGCGTACCAACACAACGGTGGCTTCTTCAGTGGATCGCAGTCCACTGGTCTACTAACTTTAGCACGGACTACTATTTGTCGCTGGCTTGCAGCTACCCTTCTACTTACTCTTTACCCTAGAAGGAAATCGCAGTGCCTGGGGTCTATTTGCTACTGGCAGGCAGACATCGACTTCCCCCTGTCAAAGTAATCTCCGACATCCCAGCTCCCGTCAGCCCGGACGCCTCAATCGCATGGATCGAGGGATGGGATGGCCAAGCTCGTATCCATGGCGGATTTCCGTCTCACTCCGAGGGGTCTTATTTGGTGGCGTTCGGCCATCAGTCTGATGCTGACTCGGTTGAGTGCAAGGGGGGTGTGGGGAAGTAGACGTGAGCAGAGTGCAGCAGAAAATACATAAATCTACAGGCAACGGGGGTCGAGGCAATGGCAATGAACAGCTTGTGCTGTTAGGCCATTTACAGCACCAGTTCGATTTTGTCTTTCACTATGGGTGACGTCAGCTTGGGTGATATCCTGGGCAGCTTGGAGCCGTCGGTGGTGTTTCCAAGTAAGGTGGCACAGATTCAAGAACCCGGGTGGCAGGAGGTTACACTAAAGGCAACTTTCGACGGGTCCTCGCTGGAGACGATCTGTCGGGGTCGCGATGTCTCCGTTCAAAAGATCCTCCAAGCTCTGTGGGGAGTCGCATTGGGCGCCTTTACGAATAGAGACGAAGTCTGCGCCGGGTATATCTCGGGGTTAGATTCCGGTATCTACCAGTGTCAAGTCGATGCGTCCAAGTCAGCTATCGATGTTGCTGAAAGGCTACAGAGCTGGATTGTGGACTTGAACCTGTCCGATCTGGCGATTGACCTGACGGGACCGCACTTTGACACTGCGTTGCATGTCTTGGATGGCTCATCTAAATCCAGACAGCTCTGGGATAGCAAATTCAGCGATGTGAAGCTATTTGTCAGCGTCCTGCAATCTGAGGGCACTATCTCAGCAGAGTACTATGCCCCCGACGTATCGGAATTCATCGCTCGCAATATGACAACCTGTTTCTCCACTGCAATCAACAACTTCTTATATAGGCCAGCATCCCCTCTCGCGGATTTTAACCTCATTGACCCACAAACAATCGCGACTCTCGCTCAGTGGAACAGTCATCCCCTGGCATCTGTTGAGGCCTGCGTCCACGATGTTTTCCACCAAAAGGCTCTTGCGCGCACCGACGCCCCCGCTATCTGCTCATGGGACGGCGAATTTACCTACCAGGAGCTCGACCAGGTCTCCTCGGCCCTGGCAAGGCTGCTCCGCAGTCACGGGGTAGACAGAGGGTCGATAGTGCCGTTTTGTTTCCAGAAGTCTGCCTGGGCGGTTATCGCGATGCTGGGGACGTTGAAAGCAGGAGCAGCAACAGTCGCTCTGAGTTCTGACTTTCCGCCGACCCATCTGAACCACATCCTGAGTCAGGCGAATGCTACTGTCTGTCTGGTTGACCGGAAAAATCACGACGGCCTGAAACATATCGGTGTCGAGCTGATGGTGGTCGAGCCGAGCTTGTTCGAGGATATCCCCAACGAAGCTTCAACAGTTATCTCACAGAACAGTACTTCCAAAGACATTGCCTTTATTCAGTATACATCCGGAACAACGGGTGTCCCCAAGGGTGTGGTCTTAGAGCATGGAGCCTTCATGACCGGCATGGGTTCCCTCCATCAATCACTTCACATTGTCCCTGAGTCCCGAGTATTACAGTTCGCGTCTTACATCTTTGACGCCAGTCTCATGGAGGTTTTTGCCACGCTCACAGTAGGCAGTTGCCTCTGCATTCCCTCCGAAGAACAGCGGTTCAACAATTTGGGACATACTATTCGGAGCATGAATGTCAGCTGGGTTTTTATGACCCCTTTGTTTGCTCAGAACCTCAGACCCAAGGACTTGGAAGGTGTTCGAACCATACTCATGGGCGGCGAATGTGCCTCGCAAAGCGTGATTGACCGGTTAAGGACCAAACTGGAGGTTCTAAATGGCTACGGACCGTCAGAGTGCACCGTCTGCTGCTCCGTCAATAACTGGAGTTTGGGAGATTTCCCGGACCGCGAAAATATAGGCTATGCGACGTCTAACAGCCATCTCTGGGTTGTTTCTCCAGAAAATCCGCATCAACTGGCCCCGCTAGGTGCCATCGGAGAGCTGGTGATCCAGGGCCCCAGTCTGGCCCGAGGATACTTGCACAATGATGAAGCAACACAACGTGCGTTTATCGATCCGTCGTGGCTTTCGGGTCTCAGCGCAATGCAGTCGCGCAGGGTATATAGGACGGGGGATCTGGTCCGGTACCAGACGGACGGTAGCCTCCAATTTCTGGGCCGGAACGATTCTCAGGTGAAGATCACAGGCCGCCGAGTGGAGCTGAAATCTGTTGAAGTCCATCTTGCTCAATGCGCGCCGGTGGGTATCTCCACAACGGTCGAGGCGGTAAAACTACAGGCCGGTCAAGCACAGCGCACCATCCTGGTCGCTTTTTACTGGCCCTCAGGCGCTAAGGGACAGGTTCGCCCGGAGGACTCGTTTCAGCCTCTGCCAGCCACAGCCGAAACCAAGTCCGTGATCGAAATAATCGAGTCGAAACTCCGAAACGAGATCGCTTCATACACGATTCCGACCTTCTTCCTTCCCTTGCCTTTCATGCCCATGAACTTGTCCGGGAAGCTGGACCGTCGGCAGCTCAAGTCTGTGGTGTCGGGTCTTCCGGATACTGAGCTGGCTCTGTATGCCCCCGGCGCCGTTGCCAAGGTTAAGCCGAGGAACGAACTGGAGGGCCAGCTGCAGCAATTGTGGAGCAAGGTGCTGGGCATTGAACCGGAGACAGTGGGTATCCATGACACCTTCTACCGACTCGGCGGCGAATCCGTTACGGCCATTGCCCTGTCTGCCCTGGCTCGGGAACACGGACTTCCTTTACTGCCGGCGGATATATTGACTCAGACCGATCTGGCCTCCCAGGCGGCGGTACTGCAAGAGAAGATGGCCAACACCCACAAAGATGCGCCGAAGAGAGAATACTACGTTGACACAGTTTCCAACGACCTCGACCTCCGAGAACGCATTCGCCAACACTGGGGTTTGGAGGGGATTGTTGACGTCTACCCCGTTAGTATCCTTCAGGAAGGAATATTCAAGATCATGCAACAAGATGCGGGTTCCTTGATGATGCAGCAAACATTCCATCTCTCGCCCGAGATCGATATTGAGCGCTTCCGCGAGATCTGGCGAGAGATCGTGGCCCAACTGGATATCTTCCGCACGCGAATTGTTTACTTGCCAGGCTCTCAGAAGCTATTCCAAGTCGTTACCCAAGACGAGATCCAGTGGGAAACCGCGGATAATCTGGAAGATTATTCCCGCACGAGGTTGGGAGCGCCGCTATTCGGGCTAGGAACCCGGCTCTATCAGTTCGCCCTCATCCCCGACGGTGCGCAGGGCCATCACTTCGTGTGGATGGCCAACCATTGCATCTACGACGGGTGGTCCAACGACCGTGTCCTAGACATCCTAAAGCCTCTGTATGAAGGCCAATCGGTAGACTTCGGCATGCCGTACAAGAAATTCATGTACTGGGCCGAGGACATCCTGCACACCGACTCCAGCGCCGTCTGGGAGGCGCAGATGACAGACTACCGCGGCATTGATTTCCCTCGGCTTCCATACCCGAAATACCCCGTCATCTCCAAGATCCTCAAGGTCTTCCAGGCCCCAATCCCCGATCTAACCGGCCTGAACATCACCGTGCCCACCCTCCTCCGAGCTGCCTGGTCCTTTATCATCGGCCAATACACCGGAATCCCCGATACCGCCTACGGGGCGGTCCAAAACGGCCGGATGGGCTCTCTACCCGGCATCGTCGAAATGATGGCCCCAGTCCTCGCCGTTATTCCCGTGCGCGCTGTCTGGGACGACTATGTCCCCGTCTCCTCTTTCCTTGCGGACGTGCAACAACGGGTCCTGGACACAACACCCTACGAGCAGAAGGGTCTGCCTCTCCGCCCACCAGGCATGCACAGCGCCGGCACGCCCTGGGAGTTCCAAACCGCGTTGGTGATCCAGCCGAAGACCGAGGACCCCACGCTCATCGACGGCATGCGTCGCGTCAGCCTTGAGCACACAGAGCGCGTGCAGTTGAGTATTTGGCTCGAGCTCGTGGTGCACGCAGAGCACGTCGAAGTGCGGCCTATCTTTGACGACGGTGTTTTGACTGAGGCCCAGATCGATGAGATCTTCGCGTATTACTCTCACACGCTGGAGCAGTTGTGTGTGAATGCCTCGGGGCTGATGGGCGATTTGGATCAGCTTGAGTCGTGGCGGACAGATGTGTACAAGAAGTAGGTGGTGGGTTGATAAAGAAAGAAAAGGAGTGGGTTAAAAGGAGTAACAACCCTCAACCGTATATCAGGATAAGTAATGACACCAAATTGAATCCAGCAAAAGAATAAAATAAATTTTTTCTTTCTTGATTTTTCTTCTCTTTACTTTCTTTCTTTTCTCGTCTTTCTTCATGAAAGATGAAGAAAGATGAAAATGAAAGACAAAAAAGAAATGAACGGCCCGAGCCGCGGATCGAACGCGGGACCTCTCGCAGATATGCTTGGGTTGTAACCCTAAGCGAGAATCATACCACTAGACCACCCGGGCGTTGCTTGTGATTGGTGATTACTGGATGATATTCTGAGCAATAGGATTTTCACAGGTGCAGGTGCAGGTGCTGTTCCAGTTGGTAGTCTGTCTGGACAGGCCGGAGGAACCTATTATCTACACCACCACATCCGACCCCTCACACTCACCTCACCGCTTTACAGACATGCAGTGTTAAAGAATTCTGATTATTTCATACATAGCAGGATCGAGGGCTGTTATCTGGGGAGTGTGTTGTGGCTGTAGAGGGAAGTGTGGTGGATATATATACGCGGGTGTATTGGTGCCAGTGGAGTAGACACTCGAAATGGGCGAGTGTGGGCTATTTATTGCAGAGAGCTGTGAGGCTATCTATTGCTGGAAAATCTCAAAATATAGGTCCTGTGGGCCGCTCTACAGGCTCTGATTAGTCAATAAAAAAATATAGTTAACTAACTAAATTACATGTCAGCGGTATATCACAGAATATCTCTGATATATTAGGCAGAATTATTCTACTGCTGAGAAATAGTTTATACAGCAGGTCTAAATAAGTATTATAAATTTTTATATAGCAGAGTAAAGCTCGACTATTCCAGAATAGGTAGTAAAAGAAATAATAGAGCTTTACCTCAAAAATAGATTCTAGAACTCTACTAATAAAAAGCCGGGGGTTTAGAGAGCGGCTAGCCCCCCAGTATAATCATATATATAAGGAGGAATACTCTATTTAAGGATACTCTAGAGCTTCGCTCTGCATGCCTGAGGGCGCCCCTGGCGCCTCGTCCCTCTATCCAGACTGATTATGTCATGTGACTGTCTTATCTCGCACATCCAACGTGCATATTCTAGAAAAAAAGGCAGTATCATTGCGTAACCCTATCCAGAATTCTAGCAGATACATTCTCTCACCCGATAAAAAAAACTCCAAATCAAACTAAGACTCATCCACCACAATCCCAAAACAACCCCCCCAACTCGAACCACAACTCCTTGTAAAACATGAATCAGTATCACACCCAACGCCCCCATTTCCATTTCCAACACACCATTTCTCCAAAAACAACGCCAAGACCCAGCCCCAAGCTAATAAGGCCGCAGCAACGGACACCGCGCCACATGCACAGCGCCGCAAAACACACATTTGTAGGCGCGCGGGTTGTCTATGGCGAGGGGAGGTTAGGTTCAGTTAAGTTAACGGAGGTGGCTGGGCATTCGGAGATAGAGCGTACTGTGCCAGTCGGGTATTGAGGGGGGGGGCTGGTTTGAGATGGTTGTTAGTTTTGGGGTTTTTGTTGTCATGGGGGGTGGAGGGGGGGAGGGGGGGGATGTGTACAGTGATGGTGGGGGTGTTGGTGTTCTGTTGGGACTGGGACTGGGGCTGAGACAGCGAAGTTTCGGGGCTGGAAGTATCGGAGGAGGTGGAGATGTCGTTGACCTGTTCGGAGGTGTCGTTTACTTTGGAGCTGGGGTTTGGTTAGTTAGGGGCTGAGCCTTGGTATTGTGGTTGATATATGCGGGCTGGTTAGATGGGGGTAGATGGGAGGGGGTGTACGGACCGCTCCATCTTCGATTCTTCTGCTTCTCGTTGGAGTTGGAAAAGGTAGGCGAGATAGTACGACCTTCCCTATGAGATGAGCAACTTTCTAGCAGTACCTAGAGCGTGTGGAGGAATGGTAGATGGAAAATTCGATGAAGAAGGTGGAGGTGGGGAAGGAGATGGAGAAGGAGCGACTGAAGTTGAAGATGGAAAGGAGAAAATATAAGTCATGGTGAAGATATCTCATTACTCACACCTGATTCTAACGTTACGCAGTGAGAGTGAACCATGTCATGAAGTGAGCTATTTATTATTCACACATTGTTGAGTGGTTGCTATGATGAGGGTTTACATCATGAGGTGAACAATGAAATGGTAGGTCATTGTTGGTGGTGAGGTGTTGAAGTTATTAAAAAGGAAGATGGTTTAGAGCTAGTATTTCTTTCATGATGAGGATTTTAGAAGTAGCTTTTCGGGAGGGCAGTATATAAAATATTGCTTTCCACCCCCGGCATGTATGATTTTCATTCTTTGAACAGAACACCCGATTTCTTGGCAAGCTCCCCCAGAGAATAGCATTATATATATCTTTAGCTTTGACTCTATGAATGAATAAGGTCATACTATGGAGACTTCTGCAAGGTTTATTTGATATGAGTGTGGGAGAAAGTCTCTATACTTTCACTGTTTCATAAGATGCGATCACCTGAATTAAAATACCGACAAACCCGATCGGGAGGATCTGTAGATATTCCCTTGATCGATTAGTCACCTATCTAAATAATTATACCGGAGGAGTGGCACTATATATCCCATTCAGTGAACATCGATATGAATATGATATCTCATTCTAGCTGTAGCCGTTGTTAGGGTTAGATAGACCCAACCTTGCCTTAGGCTTCTTCCAGAGTATATCACTGAAATACATAGCCAGTATGGTTTTAATAGCATGAATATAAGTCCCATTTACACTAGACCTTGTCCAAGGGTATAGCACTACTAACGATACCTTTTGTTTTCCTTCTATCGCAACTTGCGAGCTCCATCGCTACTCACAGAAAATATCACACTGGTCAAGTGACACCATTCATTAACTCAAGCGAATATTCAAAACCATATCCAACCCTCAGACTTCCACTCGAAAATTCCACACAATACCCAACCTCAAGACCAAAAAACATAATCTTCCCACCATTATCACCCACCAACCCAGCCAACGCGGAGCCCAAACCCGTACCTGAATGATCGACACTTCCAGAAAGAGCCTACTTCCTTCTCTGCCTTAGCTGTCAGGCTACTTCCCAGTCCGTTCCCACCCACCCAATACTCATGATCATCCATCGGTCCAAGCTGTGGATCGATCGATCTGCACAATGCACACCAAACACCCACCGAACTCGCGCATCAGCCCATAACGATACATGAACCTCTACACCGTATCCACGAACCCGTCCATCCACCATCGAAATGAAAATGGCCTGAGCTTGGTGGACTGACCAAATAGATAGACAACTACAGCACAGCGTACGGAGAACGAATCTCTTATCTGGGCTTACTAATTGCTTTTGCTAGGTAGTTACCTTAGGGCCATTTCTAACAGTTTTCTTACACACAACTAACTACCACTACCACTACCACAACAGATCCAGAATAATCAGCACCAAAAAGGCAAACAACCCCCCTCCGGACTCATTTCCACACACCCAACCCCCAACCAACCTCCAACCCCAAGCCCATAAAGGAAATACCACCGAGCCCCCTATCCAGCAAAAGTCCCAACTACACTACACAACACCACACGACACACGTACTTATGCATCCATCCAAACTACCTAGTTAGCAAAATGACCCAATCCTGACCACCGCTCACGACATCACTAATTAACCATAACCACACCATCCCACCCACAGCCCTGCTAGACAGCCAGCCAGCCAGCCAAACACCAACTTCTTCGCCAAAATTAACCCTCCGGTCGCCCCCTGCTGCATTAGCGCTGAGCTCAGCATCAGCGTCCCAATTACTCCGAGCCTGCGTCTGCATCCGCATCCGCATCCGCAGCTACAGCTACAGCCAGCGGGGGCCATGATTGGAGCGATATTGCGCGGACGCCCGTCCCGAGGTCGCGATAAGCTTTGGGGCCGGGAGCTGAGTCGGGGTTCCGCAGGAGGGGGACGCGGCTAGAGTCGGCGGGCATGCGGGATCCTGGTCGGTGCGTCGGTAGCGTCGGGGGAACGGGGTTACATTACACTATGATTGTTTGTGTCTTGGGTGTCTCAGATGCGTTGAGGGATTGGGTGAGAAAAAACAGCGCATACAGGTCTGCATAGATTAAACTTTGGTATATATTACTACGGAGATTGAATGATATCTGGACTATGGACGGGGACAGGGGGAGGGTAGATAGTGTCTCGCGACAGCATCCGGTTGGTGAGTGGCGAGGGGTCCGAGGGCGCAATGAGAATGCTTATTCGGGGCCCGTCGGATCGCGTGCGTGGCGTGGCGTGCATGAAGGAGAGATTTGCCTCCTGCACGACCCATCGCTGCGGTCGGTTTAACCGGCGGGGTTGGCGCAGGTGAAGGGGGTTAGTGCCGTCTCTGCGAAATCGACCTTCATGCCTGTGATGGCAGCCCACATGCCCATTCCGGCAGTGCCAAGGGCGGCCATGGAGTAGAGGATATCGAAGACGTTCCAGGCGAACTTTTGCTTGAAACCCCGGATCCAACGCTTCATACCGCTGTCCACACGCTTGGTCACGCCCGTCTTGGGGTCGAAGGTTTCCTCCGGAAGAATGGCGTCCTTCTGGATGTTGTATCCGACCAGCAGCAGGGGCGGGAAGGTGTAGGAGAACTGGAAGATGCAGAGCGCGCCCTCGAAGGAGGTCAGGTTGCTAATCTGGGGGACGGCACCGGCCAGGACGAAAGCCAGGCCCCAGTACACGGGGACTATGGGGGATCAAATGTTAGCGTCAGAGGGGATGAGCCGGAAGAAAATACGTACCGAGTCCAATCCAGATCATCTTGCCCGCCTTGTGGTCCAGGGATGGCAGGTGGAACACGTCGCGCATCACCGACGAGTAGAAGACCTTGACACCGATGTTCGCGTACAGCAGGGCCGCAATAACGGCAGTGATGAAAGAAAGCGCATTACCCACGGTCTGGTATTTGTAGGCCGAGCTGGGGATGCCTGTTATGGTCAGTTTCTGAAAGCACAAAAAGAGCTTGCAAATCTCACCCTGGTAGGCCGGGTTATAGCAGAATTGGCCTTGAGCATTGTAAACCACCATGCCCTCGATCAAGTAGCAGACGTAAATGAAAATTTCGGCGATCATGAAGCCCTTCCAGAAGTCGTACCTGTCGATTATTCGTCAGCCCATGTCAAGAGATCGGGGATTTTTCACATACGGGCGGCGCATCTCGGCCATCAATTCGTTGAAGAGCGTAGCTCCACCGTAGGCGAACACACAGTTCATGACACCGTTGATGCGATCGTACATCGTGACACCGCTGGGCCAGTTGGCGCTCGTCTTGACGGGGCCCTCTTCGATACCGTAGGTGGTGTACACTGCGGAGTAGTTGGGAGGATATCTGTAGACCACGACCATGGTCATGATGATGACAATCACGTTCAGCCAGATAGCCAGGTTAGCCAACCAGGACAGGCGTTGCAAGGTACGGATCTGGCCGAGCAGGAAGCCGATGAGCATGAAGATGACCTCGGCAACGATGACTGTCGCACATCAGCAATGACTCGGGCCAGGGCATAGTTCATTCACTCACAGCACAGGAAGCCATTTCCATCCGCACCCGCGGCCATTTGAGCCAGACTCTGACCGCTACTTTCGATCAACAAGGCCAGGTTGATGAAGAATTGGAAACTCTGAAGGACGTTGACGAGAATGCGAGCCGGGGTGCCGAAGATACGGAAGGCAACATCGCCGTAATCTGTGTAGAACGGATCAGTCTCGTCATTCTTCTCTCCCAGTCTAAACGGTACTTACTGCGCATGGGATACCGCGTGGAGTCCATGCCGACAAAGATTTTCCATAGTTGCATACCAGAACTACCAGGATCAGCGAGGTCCAAAGAGGCATCGAAGGGAACATACTAGTATGCCATGATACCAAAGACGGTGTAGAGTGCCTGTCCGGGTCAGCTTGAGTCCAAAGAAGTCCTCTGCAACCAGGGTACCTACAAAGCCAGGTCCGTAACCCATTTGCTGTATCTCACATTAGTCTTGTGCGATTGTTTACAATTATCGACTGACGAACTTACACTAATGGCCCAAGGGACGTTGGATGGTCCCAGAATGTCGGTGGTGATCAGGTAGAAAATGGAACCTGATTTCCAGGTCGCAACAGTCAGTCGCGACGAAAGCCCTAATCAGAGAGAAGAGATGCTTACCCCAGGTCGCGGTACGGCCGGCTCGCTGCGCCTGCTCCCATTCGGTCTCGGTGATGCCCCATTTGTCCGTCTTTTCGGCCTTGTCAGAGGTGGAGTTCGACTCTTCTGTCGGGCCTTTCTCTGAGAGCTCCTTCTCGGAGGGGTTCTCGCTAGTGGGCGCGGGCTTCGGGGGTTCTTCTGGGGCCTTGCGACCGATCAACACGCGACCGAGTTGCTGCAAGCCCTTGTCGTCGGTACGGATGTTTTTCTCGACCTCACGCGAGCGTTTTGCCCAGAAGAGGTAGTTCTCGAAGGTGATACTGGTATCGAGGTAGATTGAGCCCTTGCCGAGCAGGTTGGGGGCCGGGATACTGTGGAGCTCCTCTTCGCCGGGCTTCTCGATCGTGACATTGTGCTCTTCCTCGGTGCCAATGACATCGGCCTCATGTCCCAAGCGGGGGTCGGCCACGCCGCCCAGGTTGGCGTTGGAGAAGACGCCTGCCATGATGCGACGATGAAGGGTTGGGGGTGGAGGGAGAAACGAAGGAGAGGATGGGATCAAAGGGGAGGGCTGGCCGTCCGCGTAGGGGCGGGTCAAGTTATATGAACGACATGGATGCACCTCCTTGCCACGGACAGGGCACTACCTGATCCTGTGCACGACTAGGCAGTTCCTGGTGCTGACTAGAGTCTCCGACGGTAAACGCAGGAGCAACGGGCGGGGAGCAGCCACGCGAGCGAATGAGCCAGTCCGTCTGCCCAGCGTTATCAGCCCCGGCAGCTCCGGACGAAAACCCACTGCAAGGGCTGCCGACCATTGGCTGCTGGCCCATCATCCGACTGCTGTCCGATCGATGGTGCTTCCCTGCTCTCCAGATGAGGCATCTCACTATCGCCCCCATAGGCCAACCCCAAATTCTCGCACTCGCCGTTTCCCTGCGATTCCTGTGCATGCCATGCTGTGCGTGAACAGATAGCATAACCATCTTGTCAGTCTTCAGTCTTCAGTCGTCCGTCTCCACCACCTGCCGAAGGGTCGCAAAGCTTGCGGGTCTGGGCAAAAGCTTGGTCCTCTCGGCACCCATGGTCAGTCGCCGTCGGGGAAAGAAAAACACCCCGGGCCCGTGGGCGCTGGGCGGACTATTCGATATCTTCTGGAAGGATTTAATCTCACAGGGTTCCGCCACACAGGACGCCCCCAAGATAACAAGCTATCCGTATGGCCTGATTGGCGGGCCCGCGGTCGCTGATAATGCGACTACCCAGCATGGCCACGAGAGCGTCGGCTAGAATCAGCCCATGCTGGACTCTTGTTTGTGTGCTGGTTTCTGTCGTGCTGTTGGCTTCTTTTTGCTTATCGACTTCCAATCAGCCAATGTATCGCATGTGCTTTTTTGCCTCATGGAGGCTGACATGGGAGGGAGACCTCCCTCCTGTAGGCTGCGGCAGCAGTGCATCCATCCTCCCGGCCATATCCTGGGGCTCACTAGTCCGGATTTTTCCTAGCCGCGTCTAGCGGTTTCAGCGACTGTGTTACTGACGCTGTTCGGTGCTGGCTGCCTGGGTTGGACCGAGAATCTGAGAATGCAGCGTTGCATCTGGGGCGTGCGTTGGAGTCCCGTCGGCCCACACCGCAGTCTGACCACCGATCCCTTCCTGTCCAGGCATGCGCTAACCCACCCTCGAGATTGACGCAGGATGATAAGGCCTTTGTGGTTTGTCGAGTGCCTACACCGTCCGTTGGATTGGCGCGAAGGATGACAGCCAGTAATGACTGATGGACGCCGACTGGCCAGTGCGCCACGCCGTCAAGTCCGTGTCAAACCGGTTGCTGGGGATGCTGGGGACTCCAGAGATTGCCGGGCTTAGCGAAGGGGAAGGGGGAGATTCCAGCCCAGCCCATAGAGAATATAAGTAGATGATCTCACGAGTTGGGTTGAGAGGAAGAGGTGGTGACGACAGTGTGTAGCATGAATCATGAAGCAGGACAAGTGGGTGTAACGCGAACGGAGGACAGTCGGAGTCCGGAGGAAGAAGGAAGCGAGGCGAGCACGGGACGGGCGGCCAAAAATCTCAGAGCAAAAAAAGAATGACCTACGCAGGATTCGAACCTGCAATCTCTTGATCCGTAGTCAAGCGCCTTACCATTGGGCCAGCAGGCCTGGTTGTTGAGTAATGCTAACGTATTTGTAATTATAAGACCAACTTACATTCCCCGGCTTTTCTGATGCTTGCGGTGACCGCTGCCAACAACACAAGGAGCTTGTAATGCCATGGTTCAACCATAGTCCTACATGGTTCTAGTAACCATCTTGATGCCATTGCAGTGTTCTTTTGTTCCCCTAAACAGACACGCCTCCAGCATTATGAAATGTTTATGCCATCCTACGAGGTTATCACTACTATAGCCGTCTATCAAATATAAATTCCATTTCCACCTTTCCCACTGAACCCTACTTCACCCCTCCACCATTATCACCAAGAGGCAGCGATCAGGCCCAAGCCCAAAAATAGCCACACTACTTTCCAGCAACAATAACCAAGCCTTTCTCCCACACCTCGCCAAGCATGCCGTATCTGCCAAGGCGGATAAACATACACCAGACCAGGGATGAGATACTGATAAAGAGCTTTAAGAACCCCAACCAGGATTATCCCTGAGCCTTAGCACTTGACCATATGAATCCTTCACAATCTTGAAGATGACATGCTTTGGTTTATCAAAGATGCAAAAAAAGACCCTGCATGCCAAGTACTCAGCCAAATCGACCGGTACTGGGCTAGAGTTAGCTTAGCTCGACTTCCCCTCATGATCGACCCGACCCCTCCATGACTCACGATATGACATGACTTCAAAAGTATTGACATCTTCTGGATTCTTTTAACTCGAAGACCTCCCCTCCCAAAAATCTTCAGACTCCAATTTTATTATCCAATCAACCCCCAAACCAACAATGGACCCCTCCCCCTCAACCCCAGATGCCCCAATCCCGAAACTCGGCTGGATCGGTAACCCCACCTCCCCCATAACCCCCAACCCCCCACTAACAAACAACCCAATCCTCCAGGCCTAGGATCAATGGGCCAAGCCATGGCCCTCAACCTCCAAACCCACCTCTCCCACACCAACTCCCCACCCCTACACATCTACAACCGCACCGCCGCACGAGGCCAACCCCTCCTCGCCATCGGCGCCATCTCCAGCTCTAGCATCCAAGCCCTGCTCCAAGCCGTGGACATCTGTTTCATCGCGGTCAGCGACAGCAACGCGGTAACCTCCATCATCAACACCATCCTCGAAGTCCCGGCGGCCGATCTCCACCAGAAGATCATCGTGGACACGTCGACTATCGCCCCTGGTACGTCTGCCTGGGCGCAGGGATGTCTGCGGGAGAGAGGCGCGAGCTTTGTCGCGGCGCCGGTGTTCGGGGCGAGTCCCATCGCTAAGGAGGGGAAACTGCTGGTTATTCTTGCGGGTGCTGATAAGGCGGTTAAAGCTGTCGAGCCGTTCTTGGTGGGTGTGTTGGCGAGGAAGACCCTTTATTTGGGGGAGGATGCGGCGAAGGCGAGTTTGTTGAAGACGACGGGGTATGTGAGCCCCAATTCTCCCCCCTTTTTTACTTTTTGTTTGTGAATGTGGTGTGGGTGGGTGGCTGATCAGTGATGACAGGAATTTCCTCACGGCCGGGTTCATGGAACTCATCGCCGAGGCGCACGTCTTTGCGGAGAAGACGGGACTTGGCAGCGATGCACTGGAGTCGTTGGTGGAGCATCAGTATGGGCCGCTGCCGTTTGCGATGTCGAAGCGTTTGACGGGGGGGTTTTACTTGCCGAAACGGGATGAACGGCCGTGGTCGGATCTGAACCTTGCGGTTAAGGATGTTGGGCTTGGGGTGGAGTGTGCAGAGAAGGTTGGGACGAGGTTGCCGGTTGCGGATCTGGTGCTGAGCCATTTGGAAGAGGCGAGGAGGTATGGCGAGGTGAATGGGAGGGCGCTGGACTCGTCGTCGATGTATGGGGTGTTGAGGGAGCGGGCGGGGTTGGGGTTTGAGTCGGAGGTGGTCAGGAGGAGGGATGGTGGGGATGGTGGGTTGAGTGGACTCTGAAATAAGAGACAAGCGTGGTTGTGATGATCATCATACCACGTCCCATTTAAAGCCGGGTCCTGATAAATGGAATGAATGCTACTGGCAACAAATGATTACATATTTTGGGACTTATAGTTGTGGAAAATGTCCGAAACATATTACAAAAGGTAGAAACAAAAGAGACAGATGACCGTGCCAAGGACATGGAGTATTCAGAGTTGGCTGTATCCATTATCCAAATGTTAAAATTTTTTCTTTTGGCGCAGGTTGAATATAGTTACTGTTTAGACAGATTATTTGCATCAAGAACAAAACTATGAAATCTCAATGGCATGCAAGTGTCAATAAGAGAGTGTGTCTTAACAAACATCATGAAAAAGCAGTTATACAAAAAGCATAAATCCAAATTGAACACCCTGATCTCATTTGGACCTTTGCAATTCTCGAGCTATGTTTGAGTCCATAGCGTTCGATTGAAAAGTAAGAGAGAAAGTATACTACTTTCTGGACTTTTGTGATGCATAGCCGGCCGCGTTCATCATGGCTTCCTCGGTATTAGAAGGTAATTTGAATTCGTCCATGCTTCCACTGTTGGGCTGAATTCCTCTATTCTTCTGTGAAGATGAGTTTTCAACGAACGCAGTCGATTCTCTCTGGGGTCTGAATATGTTTGGTCGACTCGGAGTTGCGGGAAACAACAAAGGTGGCTTGGCAAGGCTGCCTATATTTCACACCTCTCCGCATCCTAGAATCATAATTATTCCTAGTGTTTTGCTACGAAAGCAGTCAAACCATCCCCAACCATTTCCCAATCAAAGCCCTGGAGATTTTGATTGTGCTGTAAAGGGAAAAAAGGTCAAACCCCGACCACAGCAAAAGGCTACCTTTCTTCTTTCATTGACGTGACCAGAAGAATGTCCCCCACATCGGCTGCCGGCATCATATCCGCACGATGTATGGACTATGATGATGTCGCATGGGCCAAGGGCGATGAGATATTTGCACCATGGAGAAGTCTTATTTTCGAACCTGAAGTTCTTCGAGACATTGGACGCTTCATCGATAAGCATAGGGGTGGGGTCCCCGACGAGCTATTTTTCCCTAAGCGGGGGTCTTTTAATGCATGGCTCCGAACGCATTTTGAAGATGGGGGCTCTACTGTTATCCGACTCCCCTGTCCTGGGGCATCGCTGTTCCCCGAAGAAAAGGTCAAGCGTGAAGTTGCGGTGATGCAATTCCTAGAATATTTCACCAATTTGCGGATTCACTATATTCTTCACCATGGGATGACAGAGGAAAGTCCACGGAGTCTGGGTCCCTTTATCATCATGGAGCATTTCAGTAACGAGGGAGATTTCATCGATGCGATCAACACACCTGGTCGTTCCCGTGACGACAGGCCGGTTTTGGATCCGAACGTCTCACAAGAGAGGCTCGAATTTGTTTATGGCCAGATGGCAGACATTATGCTTCAAGTGTCGAAGTACTCATTACTCATTCGGGGAGGTTGGATGTATTGGCAAAGCGAAAGAAGATGACGAATTCGATGATAATAGGTTGGAAAGCACCGTCCACTTACCTTCAACATGAACGAACTTATTCAACTCGGGGGTGTTTCGCCCGAGACGCTTCCTCAAAAGACATTTAAAACAGCTTCGTCCTACTACCAAGCGCTGGCCGAGATGCATATGATCCATCTCTCTTGTCAGCGGAACGATGCTATTGATTCTGCAGAGGATTGTCGGCAGAAGTTTATCGCAAGATGCCTCTTCCGCAAAATTGCCCGCGAGCATCAGCTTTCAAAGGACGAGACTGGCCCGTTCAAACTTTTTTGCGACGACCTTCGCCCGGGGAATGTTCTCGCTAATAAGGACCATGTCATGACGGGTATGGTGGATTGGGAGTTCACTTACGTAGCTCCGACGGGGTTTGCGTACAGTGCGCCATTCTGGTTGTTGCTCGAACTTCCGGAATTGTATGAGGATGGGTTGGATGCCTGGACGCGCAAGTATGAGGAGCTTCTACCAATATTCCTGAAAGCGTTGAAGGGTAGAGAGCGGGCGGCGATTGAACGAGGGACAATTCAGGAAACAGATTGTTTGTCTAAGCATATGTTGGATAGTTGGGAGAGTGGAGAGTTTTGGCTGAACTACGCTGAGAGGAAGAGCTGGGCGTTTGATATGATTTACTGGGCTAAGATTGATCGACGATTCTTTGGGGATGGGGATTTGGATGATCGGATTCAGCTCTTGACTACGGAGGAACGAGAGGAGATGGAGGGCTTTGTCCAAATGAAGCTGAAGATGAAGGAAGAGGGTGGGCTGGCTGAAGTGGAGAATACGAAGAGCGAGACTATGGGTGCCCTGGCTTAAGGATTGGGTATTTACAGGAGCAGAGTTGATCAAATATTTTATTAAACTAAACAGACGCGACCAGCCATTTAAACAAAACAGAAGTAATGAAGTAGCACGAGCGCCTAAACCGAAGAGATTCGATTAGTCTCTATTTAGATCCTCCCAAGGTGTGTAGGCAACCCACCTCGAATATCCCCCATCACAACAACTAGAAAGCTCTAAAGCCAACTTGACGAATACTCAGAACATTGGGCTCTCACTCGGTCTCACCTAAGTCCAGAAAAGATGCGTCACCCGCATCGAGCACATCCAAAACAATCATGAGAAGGATTCGATTGAGATCTCCCCAGCAAGGGTCCTCAGCGTTATACCGACCGCTGAAAGTAAAGGGCGTCCCGAGACGGTTTCCATAGTCTCTGCGGATGACGGCACGATAGGCAGTCCAGTCGGTTTCGATGGTCATGTTGTACAAAACCCGATCTCGGATCAGAGTGCAACTAGCGAGGATGGGCTCACTCTGAGGAGTGTGCTCGAGTAGGAGAGACATGATAAGATTTCCTAAGAGGAGGTTTGTGGGTGGTTGGGTGTAAGAGTTCAGAGGGTTAGGTTTGGGAGTAGGCGTAAGCGGGAAGAATTGGGGGAGAGGGAGGGGTTTAAAGAGGTGGGAGGCGAGAGGGCGAGGGGCGTGTGACCCATATACACGAGTGGAAGTTGGGAATAGGTGGTGTGAAGGGAATGGAGAAGACCCTAGCGTATCCAATGCATGTTGACTATACACGGCCTTGTTTGCAGTTGAGTGGGTCATGAAGGATTTATAAGAATACGAGGGTGGGAGTAGGAGGGGACTGTGAATGAGCTTGAAAACAACCGACGAAGCATGGTAACTGATCTCAGATGTCTAAGGCTCGATTCACTTCACCATGGCTGATAAAGAAACAAGTGAGTGATAGCACATACCCCTCTAAAGGAAGAAACAGATAGATTGAGGAAAAAAAGTCTATCACCATCAGCTACCCAAAATCCAAATCTCAACTCCCAACACATCAAGAAAACACATCTACACCACAGCACCCCTCATTCATCCTCGTCCCGCACACTCTGCTGAATCTTCTCCATATACGCCTTCGACTCAGCCGCATACTTACACTTCTCCCTAATCCTATGCCCATACCGATAAAAGATAAACGGAAACGGCAGACACGCCGCCGTAAGGAAGGCCGTAACTGAAGAAGCCCAGTGAATCCCCAGGGCATCATACATATAAGTAGTAAAGAGAGGAAAAATAGCCCCGAACGTTGAACGCATGACTGTATTAGCTGCGAGAACAGATGCCGCGTAGATCGTATACGAGTCGACAAGATAATTGATTGTCCCCAAGTAAATAAGGATCAGCCCGAACCCAAAAGGCACTCCTGCGGCAACACTGGCAAGCCAGTATATGGATGGATAGTTGGTCCATGCGAACCAGAAGAGCCCAACAGGGACGCAGATAGAGGCCAAGAGCACGGGGGGAAATCGGCACTCTGGGGGTGCGAATCTGCCATGACGGTCCACAGCTCGGAGGTATCGTTTATTGTCGAAGACGGTATAGAGAATGGCAAGAAACATGCCGACCAGAATGCCCATGAATGCGAGTCCGCCTACTCCCTGGTTCCACCCGCGGCCTTCTTGGTAGACGATTGGGAATGCGGCGAACATCATGAATAAGGTCCCATAGATGAATGCGATGTAGATGGATAGAATGAAGACGATCGGCTCACGGAAGAGCAGGACCCACGGTCGAGATAAAGAGTGAATGATGGCATGTGTGAGGGAGGGGGTATTTTCTCCTTCTTGTTCTAACTGGGTCCGATAAACCTTCCCTGTCATCTTAGACAACCGTTTAGCACGTCGGTGAAGAAGCACCGGGGCATAGGTCTCGGGGACAAAGCAGGCCATAATGACCAAAAATAAGCCGGTCAAGGTAGCCAGGAACCCTTCCACCCATCTCCAGCCCGCATTCATGCCAATGAAACCACCAATTGTAGGACCCAGTGTCGGACCCATGAAAGGGCCTGCAGCAAAAAGACTCAGGGCAAGACCGCGATGTCTCGCGGGAAACATGTCACTAATCACACCACCAGCATTGGTGAGGGGAGCGGACCCGAGTGCACCCGCGATAAAGCGGAGGATCAGCAACGACCAGATATTCGGTGCGGCGGCACATCCGGCGAGTAGAGCCGCCATGGATCCGAATGATAGGATGAAGGGGTTTAGGATACCCTCCGGACGCCTTCCGCATGCACAGCGGATACAGTCCGCATTACCCCGGATGCACTCCGTACGAAGACACCTCAATCGTCTCTCCCTCCCACTTAGGGGTGACAACAGTTAGCCTCCAGATCCACATGAAGTCATACTAGCGACGGATGCTCGCGGGACAAAAACTGGTTCTAAATGCCCACGGGGTTCTTTCCCCAGGTTCTGGTTCCTGTGGTACTGGACAACTCCATAGTACCCGTGCACATCCGACTGGGTTGGACACTGTTTCTCCCAGCTGAATCAGAAACTCCTTCATTCCTTACCGGCGAGAAACTTCTTGAGTCTATCAAAAAGTTTTTTCAGCAGTCTGAGACCATTCCTATTTTTTGGTGACATCTTCAATCATGGGGCTCTGCATAAGGTTGAGAAGCATAAAGCTTGGCGATATGGGTTCCATGAAACCCAATCACAAGCCGGAATTTCAACTACTGTGGAGGCTATGAGATCATTGCACGTGATCGCAGAGATGGTCCTTTTGACCGAGTGTGGATTCGCAATCAGTCGGTTGCCATTCCAGAAGTGTAAAAATTTTCAGCCGTACTGCACTGCCGATTATCCTCATCGCTACAACGTAGAGAATTGGATGGTGTAACGTACAGGGCTTTCAGCTGAGGAGGTATATCCTTATCCCAAGTCCTTAAAGGCACTATATTTGCAGGTGCCTTCGCTAGCCACTGAAAAAGTAAGCTCGGGTTCTTAGCGTGCATGGACTTATGAATTTCCCAAAATATATTTTTAAAGTCGTGAAGGAAATACCTCTGCAATAAATTAAGTCAACTAATATATATGTTAACTCAACTAAGCTGTGCATCATACTATTGAAAGTTTTTGCCCTCTCGGCAGCAGAGAGTTACCAGATCTCGCCGGAACCATTTCAACAGGGTAACGGAGCTTTTTTGCTCATGGGTTCAAACAGAAATTACTTATAATAGATAGGTTATTGGATGTTCCGTGGTCGCTTCAGAAAATGAATTATCATTGATTAAATTTGCTTGGTCCCGCTCAAAAGGTAACTGGAAAATCTCATATCATGATCAAGGGAACGCCTTCCCCGAGCTCTGAAAATTTGTTACATCACCATAGCCGAGGTTCCTGATCACTGAAGGGGCATCAGCAATATTCCTAGACCAGTTATAGATGATATCTTACATTTGCTAAAGATATCGAAGGTATCGTTTAACAAAGGGAAGATATGTGTCGATGGGACGTCACACCTGTTATGGTATGTTTGTGATGCACCAGCAGATGCAATAGCAGCTAGTGTAGACTTGTTAAGTAGGTGAAAACCCTTCTGATCAGGAGTCTTCTCGAGGAGGTCGGTCAATGATTGTTCAGTCTGTGTTGCAATTCGGTTGTTTAATGCGTGATTGGCATGGATAATCCGCAGCACACCTTCCTTAGCATCCTGGGATGCAGAGGCAAAGGATTGACTCTTGAGAGCAATACAGAGAACCACACCGGCTGTGAATTGCGTCAACGACGCAAAAGGCGCAAAGAAGTGATTTTCGAACAGATGAACTGGTATCAGGGATGTGCGGAGCGCAGCCGCGGTAGCCTCCTGCCACGACCGAGATCTAGCATCGATTGCAAATTGGGAGGGGCTAAGCGGGTCCACATGCCCTAGAAGGAACTGGTGAGCTTGCATCAAAATTCCATCATACATCAACCGGAGAGTTGCCGCTTGCAGAAGGATAGTTTCTGCTTGTTCCCTGGTACTCTTGGGGAGGTAAGGTAGATGCTTTGTGGTGTGTTGCAGTTTTCCATCACGCATCCAGTATGAGAGATTGAATAGGTCGGGGAGACTGGCCTCCCACTGCTTTAAGAGCCTTTCTGCCTCTTGAATCCTGTTAAATATGTACCTCGATCTTTTTCCTGAGCTCGTAGTATTCGATTGTAGGATTTGGAAGTTTGAAAATAAAGTGCGACTGATACTGTAAATATCGTACTTGAGGGAATGAAAGGTTGCTCGGGATGCATCCCGGCATGCATCTCCAAAGCATGAGTCAAGCTCAAGAAGGCGGCGGATTGCCAGATCGTCCACGCGAGTCAGTGGATGTAACGTCGCATATCTTGGTTCGATGGATGCAGGACGTCCATAGGGCATTGAACTGAAAGTGTCCGCAATGACAACGTGGTTCCAGCAACGGGAGCGAACCTCGTTTGTGATGGGATCGTTACAGGGGGCTTTTTTGCGCAACCCTATATCGCACGCTGACTTCACAGCCATGTGGGAGCAATTCCAGGCGAGATCGTGGACAAGGTTGAAAGAATAGTACGAGGAGAGTAAGGTGCACACCTGCACACTTTCAACCTGGTGATCTGCTATAAGGCTGGGCAGATGGTGACGTATCTCCTTGACCAAGGCTTCCAACAGTTTCTGCCCGTCAATTGAATGGTTTTGCAGTAGTAAGTGATCTGGCCAGTGAGAATCGGATAGTGCCAATTGTAGTCCGATCATCGCCACGGATAAGACTGCCATCACGGCGCCGAGCTCGTGGCGCCGCCATGACTTCTGACAAATGAGCCTGTATGCGTTTTGGCGAAAAGAAGTTTCATGGAATAGCAAGATGAACCATTCCATTCGGTAAAAGTATGAACCGATCAAAGGCATTATCACATTCTCGGGTGGGAGATCCAGGAATTGTAGATGCCAGTCACCCCGAGAGGGTGACTGAGGTGCGATTTCAGTGTACCTGATACCTCGAGAGGAGCGCTTCGGGACTGTGATCGTCACTGAAGGTACTCGGGCCCGTTGACCCCGAGGTGTTTTTGTATTGTTATGGCGGGCTGCAGCGGCCAGACGTTGACTACGCCTACAACCCGGAGGCCGGTAGGTTTGGCACGGCCGCGAAGAATTGCACTGTTTGGAGAAATTCAACCGAAAGTCCTGAGGGAGTGGGGCTGTCGAGATCTGGAGCATACCTTGAGCTTCTGGCGTCGACAGCGGCCACAGCCGCGCGAGGTTCGAGGAGACCTCCGGACGCCATGCGGCAGCATCATGGATGGTGGGTCGGTCGGCAGGAAGCGGGAAAATGTTGATGCCTCAGGCCACCAGGCCTCTCAGGTAAATAGCCTGACGCTTTTGATCATGAAGTCTTAAGTTATTCGTCTTCGTCTTCATGAAGAGGCTCTACTACGCCGCAAAATGGAAGGATATTTATACAGCGGCGTTCAAGCAGGCTCCAGTAAAGTTTGGCCCCGATGGTGCCTGCTAGGCAGCCGGCCCTTCATTTCTCCATCCGGGAACTTCGTACTAGCCGTAATTGGAATCATCAATGCACTGTGTGCCTAGAAGGAGAGACCACAATAGCAAAGGCAAACAGCAACTCGATAAAATATGAAATTAGCTACAACGTTAATCAATTCAGGAAACTAACGGGTCTGCTATCGCTATAGCATACGTCAAGTGTTCGATGAGCTCAAACTATCTTTAGCCGGGCATAATGTAAACAAGCGACGAGCATATGAATAACAGTCATCCTCTACAGCCTGGAGTAACCAGCATCTCCCTCCAACAACAGCTCCGGCATCCTATCACATGCCCCAAGAGGGGCCTCGTAGCCAATAAGCATAATGCAAACCCTCCCACAGTCATCTACCAAGTGGCTAAGATACCCTGGCAAGGACACACAGATTATCAAACATGTACAAGCATAGGCCGGTCATATGAGCCATACAAGGTGTGGCAATTTCGTAACGCGGAGGAGGTTGTGTCACAACCCCTCCAGAAATAGGAACGTGGGAGGGGAAAGCAGAAGCCTTAAAGAGTTGGCCCCAGACTGCCCTTCCAGTTCCCTTTCTTTCCGATCCCCAAGGTCTCAATGTTTATAACCCTCAATATGCATACTCACTTCCTCCTCTTAGCCGGCCTCGCCTACCTGGCTACTTCCGCTCCTTCTCCCGCCGCCCCATTGGATGTCACTGTTGCCGATAACTGTGGCTATCCTAATGGAAACTGCTATGATAATAATTGCCATGGCGAGTTGAGCCGCGATCGCATAACTTGCACTTCAGTATGGGCTTCATTGTTTACAATGAGACAGATGACCAGGACTAACTGATGTTTTAAGGGCCCATACCTCGGCTGTCAGTGTGGATATGGGTGTGGGAGCAATGTCGGTGCGTGTAATGAGAATGGCTGCGCGGGGCAGAATGGTCGATGCACGAATAATTATCTGGGGTGTAATTGTCGTTGACTGAAGGACGGCTTTGACTTAGTTCTCGTATGGGGTGAATTTGCTAGGTACTCTAGATAGGAATTCAGTATTGGTTGCTCTGGGTTATTTCCGTCTCTGTGCCATTCGGATTACTTTGAGAAGAAGTGCAAGTGTCCCGGGAAATACAATACGATATTACTGTTTATTTTCATGACATATTGGAAGATGAGCATCCATGCTTGATTCTTTGGCAAAGAGAAAAGCACTGCTGTAGTTGTTAGGTTCTTTCTTCCTACCGTGGTGGATAATCTGTATCAAGGCAAACCTTTCACTATAGGAGGCGGGGATGTGGAAGAATGCTTGGGATTGGATAGGCAACCTCCAGGGTAAGCATTGTTTCAGCGGCATTCCAGATAAAACCAGTCCACTTATTGAAGGAGCACTTGAAGAAAAAAAGTTGTAGGAATGGATCGAGATTGAATCCTAGGCCCCTCCTTGTGGATCCAACGCAAGACGACACGATTGACAATAAAAAGTGAAGTATCAACGATAATATTCTCTAGTTTGTGACGCTCAAAGTAGACATTGATCTTGGAGTCGTTTACATTTTGTGGTTCCCAGCGTGGGTAAAAGTACAGAGCTTCTCGGAGTGAGTCAGCCAGAGCCTCTTCCCAGATAAGGAGGCGGAGCTCTGCGGGGAGATACGGAAAGTAGGAGAACTCCATGACTGAGGGTGTCTGGCTCATTTTCAGTTGAGAACACCGATTTTAATCTTGGGGATGATAGTGCGTCGAAAGGGTGCTATCCCAGAGGAAGGGGGATTGATGCTCGGATGCAAGGAAACCAGCGAGCTCAGCCTAGCCAGTGTAAATAAGGGTGGCGACTACGGCTCGGAATGGGGATAGGGAGATGAGGAGTGAGTGAGTGATGGGAAGGTAACGTAAACGCCGAAAGGAAGATACAAAGCAAGGGGAAGGTAAAGAGTTTGAATGAGTATACATGGCTGAGCTTGGAAGGGAAACTCAGATCCAACATAGTGCAACAAGGTGGTCTTTACCGTACTGACGGGAGAGGGGGTGGGGGTTCGCTGATTTTATGGTGGCTAAAGAACTGGGAAGAGGAAGGCCTAGAGGTGTCAAAGAGACATATTATACCTGTCTACAAATCCGGGAGACGAGGAGGTAGCTGAAAATGATAATTTCCTCCCCTTCATCATCCCCACTCCGGCTATGGTGCTCAAGTCACCGTCATTCGCCAAAAAAATGAGATTCATAATATGATGGTGTGATATTTGCCAAGCTTCATTCTGATCGCCCATCAGCATCATCAGGAAAAGCAACAAGAAACACAAGAAGCGCCAGGAAGGTAATGAAGGTAAAATCTGCACTGTATACTGAAAGCGTCCCTTCCAAATCAATAGAAGTTTGAGTTTCTGGGCAGTGCAGATGTATGGAGCCCCCTCCCAGAGGCTTAGAAGTAAGTTTCAAAAACACGTAGATTCTCTTCGAAGATGGCCATATGGAAATAATAGTTCTTTAAAGCCTGCGGCTAGGAGGAATCATTGACCTTCTTCAGCTGCTCCAGATAGTCGTCAAGTGTAGTGACTGTGACTTGGGGCCTGAGCTGGGCGTTTTGGATATAAGAGGTGACTGGAGATTTATGGTCAGTCTAACAATACTCTTAGAGTCGGGGTAGAATGGAACTCAGACCATATTTATTAAGCTTCAACCACTCCTTGGCAATCTTGTCCAACTTTGCCTGTGTCAACAGAAGTGGTGGAACCTGGTCTTCAAATTTTGAAACTTTGTCGTGAAGATCTTGGACCATAGTGCCCATGACATTCCAGCCTCTTTCTGGTTTTTCAATGGTTTCTAGGGCCGGGCCGATGAGGTTACTAAGATTTATGGCTTGGTTATGTAGTGCCACGGAGGTTAGACTGGATTTGATACATGAGGCCAAGATGGAATTTACCTTAATTGAGGTCACATTTGCTTGTAGGGTCTTGTGGATCTGAATCTTCTCGTTCTCATCCTTGATTAACTTGTTCAAAGCATCAATCCTCCCCTCATAATCGTTAATCGTGCTTTGGAACTTGGCGAACATTATAGGCCCGGCAATTGTTCCCGCGATAGGGCTTTGAACCGAGGTCAGCATCGGCACATCACATTAGATTTTGAATGACTTACATCCAAATATACGCTGCTGTCAGCTCTTGGTTATAACGAGCTATAATGCACAATTAGCCGCCTTTTGACCCACGTGAGCAAAGGTTACGAAGGGCCTATCCTCGTCGATTCTTTCTGGTCAGAAGCTATGTCCTTGGTCTGGCTATCAATGTCGGCTTGTAAGCTCTTGACATCTCCAAGGTCTTTGTTGAGGATGGCTGTCATGTCTGTTTCCAAAGTTTCGAGCTTTGTCGCCTGAGTTTCACCACTCTTGTCAAAGTCTTCCAAAGCAGACTTGACCTTTGTGATATGGGTTTGGATGGGGCCAATATCACCGAGCAGCTCCTCAGTGATCGCGACGATGTTCTGCCGGTATTCGTCTCGCTGCTTTTGATCGTTTGATTTATTATAGTCTCCACACAACTGCAGCATCATGCCGTAGGAGTCCTCCGCAGATGTGTCCCCAGCATTGTCCGAATACTCGTAGATTTGCTGCGCCAGAGTATTCATCTTATCCCAAGTACACAGCTTGCTGAAGTCACTGTCATCGGAGTCTAACTTCTTACTCCGTTTTTTTCTCTCTTGGTCGCTGTCATTATATCCAAGGAAGCCTGAACAGTCACTGTGAATCTGAAATAAACAAAAGCGAAGATGGTTAGGCTGCGACTAGAGTTGAAAGGGGGAGAAGGGCAGAAAGACACATCCTTTCACTTACACTCTTGTAGACATTTATAAGTTCATCTACCTTTCCCCATATGCTCGTAGTCATCAGACTGTTATCGATTATTCCAACAGTGCTGGTATAGCTGTCGCGATCCAATGGCAGGACTCTGCCACCGTGCAGATACCGATTCAATGCCCCCATATCCGCGTCGCCAAGCGCGAAGACTGTGTCATCATCATCTCCATTGCTGTCAGACGCGTCCTTCCTGTTCACGGTCTGGTTCTTAGGGAGCCAAGCCGTTTCGTCATCAATCGCATTGGACATGGTGGGGGTTTGTAGGAAGAAAGGTCCAAGAGATGAGATAAATCTGAGCTAGGATTGATTATCATGGAAATGAAACAGCAGGCGGGTCAATTCCCTTTTGTAATCAGGTAGACGCATGGTACTTTCATCACCGACAGAAGTTTTAAACCCGGTTATTTTTTGTGTCACGCAGTTGCACAACAGTGTTGGCATCGTCATCATATCCATCACTGACCTCACGAACAAGCCACCATCGGCCTGTCTCATGCCTAATCCAAGCAAAAGCCAGCATGCGGGGTTAATCCCTCACTCATTCTTTGTTCGCCCCGGAGTCAGTCAGGATGTCCAGAAGAGGGGTTATTTACTAGCAGGGGGAAGTACATGTAGACGAATGTCGCCACCGAAACAGACAGATGGCCTCTTCACCTTTTCTACCGACTCTCATCGCAGCAATCCTCGCGTGCACCAACAATGCCTACCGATACTCAGCCCAAAACTCCATCAGGATGGCAGACATACGCCACCATGGATCAACTCACCCAGATCCCTGCGACCGCCGATGAAAATCGAGACGAAAAGGCAGTGAGTGTCCCTTTCTATTCTTGCCCGCTAGGAACAAATTCGCTGAATCTGCCTTGTGCTACCAGGAAGCAGAGACGTACCGCAAAATTTACCTAGATGGAACCGATATCATCAAGCAACCTCTGAGTGACTGTCATATTTATACAGATGTCTTAGCGTTCACACAGGATGAAATTATCCTCTCGCCAGGAGAAGACACAGCCGTTGAGATTAATGCACGTGTTCTCACAGCCGATCAGCCAGTGCATCTCAATATGTCCAAGGCTGGAGCCAAGAGCTGTTACATCTTGATTTATGCAGCCGTGGTCGATCAGCCCATCCGCTTCTCCATTGAGGGGTCCCAGATGATCCCCCTGGAACTGGGTGTTGAATCTGACAATCTGGGAGCAGAAATCGATTTCCAAGATGGCAGGCTGTCCGTCTCATACACCACTAAACATGACTATGATGCGACCCCCGTCTATCAAGCTTTCCTCGACACACAGTTGCGGATTGCGCTTACGCTTTTCTGGTCTAAACCTGCCATAGCCATGTCAATCTGCTCCTATGTTGCCAAGTCGACGTTCAGTGCAGGTTTTGCACAGTCTTTCCAACTCCCAGGCCGTGTCACTAGGCCAGCAGCTGGCCGCGCATGCCATAGGGGGGCCAAACTCAAATTACGCTCCCACACTCCCCTTCAATACATACCATGATACCATGGTAGACCAGCTAGCAGCGGAAAAGACATTCGAAGAGCAATATCAACGATTTCAGGACAAAGGCAGCCAGGTGGCGGATCAGAAGACAGCATGGACTGCCATGCTGAAGAACGCTCAGAATCAGCAATCTACGCGCCTGGATGTGCAAGTACAGACGCTGGCTAAGTACCAACATGCTTACAATACCGCCGAAGCTTGTAGCAAGCAGCTTTCAGATGATAATGAGGGGCTGAGACATGCACAGGATACGTTCCAGAATGGGCTTCTCGCATGGAAGAATGCACAAATTCTCAAAGCAGTCCTCGGAATTTTATCTGCCGTCTTCGGTGAGTTCATATCTCTTGTTTCCACAGAGGTCTCTGCATCTTTCCTTACAACATTTTCGCTAATTTACGGTGGCTTAGGATTTGCGTCTGGAGTTGCTTCGGTTTGCATTGGTGATAATCCAGTGGGAAATGCAACTACGGTCGAAGACGCAATTGATGAGGTGAAAAAGGCTGAAGAGGCAAGTGAAAAGGTGGGATAACTTATTAATTCGGGAACTCTGCAAAAGCTGTAGAATTATACTAAAACTCTGGAAAATCTCTACCTGAAAATAAAGATTATTTTTAATGCTGCAGAGAAAGTTGTAAGTCTCCCAGCTGGTGACAGTGTGGACATTTCCAATCTGGAAAATATTTCGGGCGACGATGGCACAGATACTGATACCAGTCTGATTACCAGCATGGCTGCTTGGGATGACTGGGAACTAGAGTGTGATCAGCAGATGGAATGGGCTGCTGACGATGCTGAACCAACTCCTTTCACACAATGGACAATTACACTGGAGACCCCTGAGAACATCGATCTTAGCACCCTTGGCAAGATTCAACTCCACTGGGCTGGGAAGTATCGTCCTTATTGACCAATCATATTTTTTGCATATTCTCGTGTGATGGAATCAATCTGCACAGGCATAACTACAGAAATGAGGCTCATGTGCTTCTCCAAATACATTGTTTCGCCCCCCTGGTTTTCCATGCCTTCTTACATCCACTCAGTCTCAATGCCTCTCAATTCCCCGCAACCTCGGTCATGTATGCATTCTTGAAATCGGTTACTATTCAACAAGTATCAGTGATGTCGCTCGTGAAACCACTTCCCTTCAATTTAAATGTAATGGGAAGGCCACGATAAATTTAAATCACATACCATGCTGCTGGAGTGTAGCCCATTTTTCGAGAAGTTTCTTCTCTACCAAACCTGCAAGAAGGTTGTCATCAGGGCCCGTGTGCCACCAGCATCTGGATGTCATCCACAATGAGCTGTGCGCTTCCTACAGTATATGCTAGCAAGCAAAACCGGGGCATATTCATACATAACTCACCAGACATTTTCTCCACCTCCTGCAGCGAATCTTGCATATCATCCATGCTGAAGCCCTCCACAAGACCCTGCATTGGTTCGTATTCAGTATCAAATATCCCAGGTGCGGAATGGAGAATACATTACCTTTACCCGATCCAAAGCATCCAGATCATCCTGGAAGTCATCGGCCTCGTCTCGGTCGTCTAACATATCACGAAGCTCCGTGCGTGCTAGTGGAAGGGCCAGTCGCTGTAGGGTACCTTGACGGTCACTCGCCTAATCACTGTAGGATCGAAGAGCATCGTTCCAGGGTTTGGCTTGGTCGGAGAGAGTTTGAACAGTGCCTAGACGATCATTGACTTCGTTCCGCACTTGGTTGCGGAGTCCCTCTTTATCTGGGTCTTGACGCAGGGCATTCATGTCTGTAAATATCTTGTCTGTGGAATGATGGTGAATGGATATTCTCGCATTACCCGGAGTGATTCGAGCTATTTTTGGAGATGACAGAATAAAAACTCACCGTAATTATCTGGTGCCGTGGAACATAGAGTCAAGGCACTATCGCAAACGGTTCCAGTATGGTTGTATTGCTCCTAATCCAGCGCGTTATAAAAAGCCCACAGCCAGGGTCGCAGAGATACCCCTATTCCCTCTTCAGGCGAATTGAGAACATACATGAAGACCAAGGGAGACTTGCTGAACCTACAGAGTTGAATATCGTCAATACCCTGACCTACATGGGCGGTATTAAGTTAGAAACGGATATTCTCACGTACAATTTGGAACTGCTCCACAATTGGGTACAAATAGCTGTAAAGCTGGAAGGCATTTAGTGAAGAGATGTCTGCGTCTTGCGGTCTGCGAACTTAGGGGATATGGCTAGGTAGGTAGTCCAACATACAATTTGATACCCACTATCCCAAGAACCGCTCCATTCGCGAAGCCGTTGATCGCTGGTGGGGACGTTCTCTGTTGTCTGGATGATGGTGGATAATTCTCGGAAGGTGAGTTTTAGGCAGAAGTTGTCGTCGACTAAAGGTCCCGTGGACTGAGAAAGTCTGCGTCGATGGGCATTTTGGAAACTAGAGGGATCTGGAATTGTGTTTTTGTTTCAGAAACGGGATAGTTCGTAATCGCAAAGCAGTGTTTGCATGAGGGGTGGGCGGGCGGGCAGACAGAGTGGGGATTTTTATATTCCGTACTTTTGCTCGAAACCCCGCGTTGCCATCAATAACACATTTAGGTGGTTACGTAGCGATGTGTTACATTGTAGGATTAGGCCAGTGTTTGGGTTGCGCGGTTTTATCGCTGTCCCACATGAAGGTCATCTTATTGATCACCATCAACTCCTTTTTTGTTATGGCAAATAGGAATATAGTATAAAAAATATGCGCACTATGCAATTTACCACTGAACAAAACAGCTCTTACACGTAAATTTCCTGTTTATGCGGCTAGTCGTCAGCAACCAACAAGGATAATCCACAACTAAAAAGCAAGTCTACCTATGTCCAAGAAACACGTGTTTAATAGAGTGAATAACACCGGTTGTGTTTGGTATCCTACGCATAAAATTCGCAAACCCTAATGTTCCTTTCCCGAAGACCAAATCTGAACCCACCAGAATCTAGACCGACCGTACAGACCTCCAACGAGGATATGAACCAATAAATTAAATGCTATTAGATTATTCAGGCTAGCTGCTTGGTCGTACACAGAAAGAAGTAGGTCAGCAAAGAGGGCCATGGATAGTTTTGGCCACTGTGGGGTTGGCGTTGTACCGAACTCGACATCTAATATTTCTATTTATCATCATCCAACCCAGGCTCACTCAGATACATGCATATATGGATAAACTGCAGCTCAATTAATAGACGGTAGGGTACTCCATGATTTTAAATTCCCCTTTAATCTTGTATATAATGCAATAATAGGCCAAAATAAACACATACGACCACAGGGTGTGGAGAACAGGGCTTCCCGTCCGCTCAGCCGTACTTAAGCCACACGCCGGGAGGTTAGTAGTTGGGTGGGTGACCACCAGCGAATCCCTTCTGTTGTATGTTTTTGCAATTTTATTTTTGCATGTTAAATGATTTATTGTTTTTGGTGACTCGATCGTGTGTCCCAATAAACCCCTAGCTAGGGTGGGTCGGCCAAGCACCGCGCAGGCGACGAATAGCCAGCCACCTGACACCACTCAACCGGACTCCCGAAGGATAGCAACATGAACTGTATTGGGTAAATCCCGTCTCCTACATCCAAGTTCAATACTAGTAACTGACGCGACTGCCTTAACTCAAAGCTATTGATACATAGAGTTTAATGAAGGATAGACGAGAAACGGCTTGTGAAATCCATCTACTGGGGGAGATATGCAGTTTGGGTTTCCATGTCCATGTTGCCAACATTGCAAAGTTTGCAGAGTGAAAATAATTATAATGAATTGAATTAAAGTTTGAGTATTCATCAAGGTCCGTGAGATATCAAGAGCCTTAATGCGAATTTAGCCGAGCGGTAGAGACGATTCCCTCTGGTTTCACACCCCAGTACGGAGTACCCAACTCCATTTTTAAGCACAAAGGACAATACATTGAGTTTCTGTAGACATTATAGGGGTTGCCTTCAAGCTCGTCAAATGTTTGAGAAGGCCCAGCTTCAAAACTTGGTTTTCACGGACCAATCCTTGCAGATACCACGCGAAAGAACAAATGCAACAGTACATGCAAGACAAAGCATACCACCAAAGATGATAAGCCCATAGTATTCCCCATGATTGTACCATTGAATAGCACCAGCATTAGGATTACCAACCAAAGTCCCAAAACTGACAATTGTCCGGGTCGTTTCAACCCTCTTCCCATAATCCTGTATCTCACACACCTGGAAAATACAAACAGGCGCAAGGGTAATCGAAACACGACACCAGATAAGGCCGGGATATTTTGCCGAAGGCAGCAGAGCTGCTGCCTTGTAGTCAGATAGGAAACTTTGTCCGCGCCCTACTCTTTGATATTTACTGCAATATTGCTGTCCAAGCATGCTGACCTGGACCAGAGTAGTTTGGGATTTACTCTAACCCGATACGGAAGTTCATTGGTGTGGGTTCTGAGATATCGATGCCAAGACGACTATGCAGGTTCAGGTTACAGCTGAGCCAGGCCACGCTAAAAGTCTTGCCAGGCCCACTAACCCGATTGAGACGTCACATGACACTGCCAAGCCGGGCCCTTTAAAAACTACTAGTATACCGGTGTAAAAGTTCTTCTTCTCTAAATAATTTATATCTTGTATTAAATATCTAAAAGTACTTTTCTAATATTTTTTAAGTATTTATTTATTATAAATACTAGAAATAACTTCTTTATCTTTCTCTCAGTCTAATATCTCTAGTATTTAGAGTAAAATTATATATTAAATTAAATATTTTTATATATATTTATTAAAGTACTAATAATATATTTTTTAGACTGAAGTTTAACTAACTTAAATTATATTATTTAATAAAGATACTATATCAGTAACAGAGTTTACTTATATTAAATATCTATCAGATTATTCTTAAATAAATAAATCTAGTTATTACTATATTATTAATTATTAAAATCATTCTTCTCTACCAGAAGATGCCCGGGAAATCCTTGATAATATAAGTAAAGTACTTTTAACATAATCAGACACCGAACCGGCGCGACACCGAACCGGCGGCCGCGCCCGCCCTCATCAAAATCCTTAAGATCCTCACCACCCTTAACCTCTATGAAGCCTTAAAACCATACCGAAAGGTCTATATATACTAATTCTTAGTGTTTTTAACCGGGTATTTTAACTGATTATATTCCTTACTCCCACATACGCTACAGCAGGCTCGCCGGCGTATCTTGGGAGGCCTTGAAGCCGAAGCCTGAATAGCCTCGTCCTTATACGCCTGTATTATATTAAAGCTTTTTTAATCTGTTAAAATATTTCTATTTTTTATAAACTGCTGTAAGATCTTTTTTTTATCTTTTATATATACCTCTGTATATTATAACTATCTAATTTAGTATTAAAGTAAGATTACTGATTATATTAACTGCTCTGCTACTTTTATTATTTTTTTAATAACTTTATAAATAATTATTAATATAAGATCTTAATTAGTAAGTTTCTTTAGTTCTTTCTTCTACTTTTCTAGCTTATATAGATTACTAGATATTTTCCTGAGATAGAATAACTGATTTAAATATAAAAAAACTGGTAAAGTTAATATTTTTAACTGTATATAAAGTTCTGAAAAAACTTTTTAAAAATTAAATAGAATAAGTCCTATAGTCTAAAAACTACTAAAAATATTAGTATAGTTAAAAACTTTAGTATATATATTAGTATAATATTATAAAAAATTAATTTTAGTAACTGAATTCTTACTGCTGTAAATAGCTTTATAAATCTGCTAATTATATAGCTTTTTTAATAAATTAAAATATATAATATCAAGCAGTTGAAGCTTGTAAGATAAATAAGAAAATATATATAAAAGTATAATCTTATAAATTATATAGAACTAGTTAAATTATTATATTATATAGTTTTTATAATTATTAAGAATTAATAATTAGTATTCTTTAATTATTTATAAGACTGTATAATAGTTAAAAATATTTTAAAATTATTTAAAACTAAGCTTATTAGTAGTCCTACTATTTTTACTAATATTAATATAGTAAGATTTTAAGCAGATCTTATACTAACTTAATTAGTAATTTTATATTATAAAAATAATTTATAATAGTAAAACTACTCCTGAGACTAAAATTCTAATAATTAAAATTATTTATTTACTATTTCCAGACTATATATATTTTATCTGTAATTCTTATATTTCTGAACTATAGATTATATATATAATTAAAACTATTTCTATCTAGAATCCAGTCTTATCTATATTCCAGATATTTTTATTAGAAATATTATATTTCTGGATTATAGAATAGACTAATTTAAACTATTTTTAAATCAGCTTAAGATTCTTATATTTAATATATTAATAATTATATTTTAAAGTAAATTTAGACTTTAATTTAGAATAATAATTAATAAAGTAATTAATCCAGTATTTTAATATAAATCTGTATTGATTTAGTTTTATTTTTACTTAAAAAAGCAGTTCAGCTGAGAATTAAGTATTACAGATTCTGAAAGATAATCTATAGTATACTATATTAAAAAATTACTGTTTTAATATATCTTCTTTAATTAAAAATAGCTTTTTATAATTAGCACCTCTTTAAATATAAGATTTAATACTATTCAAGTATTCTTTGAAGATACTAATCTTAATATTAAAATCTGCAGTACACGCGGCCTTTGAAGAGTATTTTCCGCGTTAAAAAGCCTCAACAGCGAGAACCAGACGTTCGTTATAATCAGTTATTTTATAAAATACCAGGAGAACGTGTGATTCAGTAGTTTAAGCACCTTTTTCAGCTTCAATCTAGTCAAGGTGGTCAAGATGGTTGAGGATTTTGATGGGGCACGCGCGCGGCCGCCGGTTCGGTGTCGCGCCGGTTCGGTGTC